>OY992876.1:53775936-53840936 GCA_963921405.1 Cepaea hortensis
TCTTGCTAAAGGCTACTTTTACCATGGCGATTCTTGTTCTAATCTCTTCAAGGCATCTCCCATCAGATGTTATTACTGTTCCGAGATAATTGTACCTGCTCACTTGTTGAAGAATATTCCCATTTACTTGTATATTAGAGGTATATGTATATTATATATTATTTCTGTATATGTTTGGACAAAAGTGAGCCTCATCCATGTGCTGTCTTTTTGTATATGTTTGGACAAAAGTGAGCCTCATTCATGTGCTGTGTTTCTGTATATGTTTGGACAAAAGTGGTTCCCATTTATGTTCTGTGTTTCTGTATATGATTGGACAAAAGTGAGCCCCATTCATGTGCCGTCTTTCTGTATATGTTAACATGCTGGTGGGAGTCAGCATGGCTGAATGGATAACATCGTTATCTCTTAAATCTTGGTGTACTGATGCCGCGGTAACTGGTTCAACCGTTACATCAGCCTGTTGGACTAAAATGTTGACTTCTTGTCCTTGACTTGGGGTCATAAATTATAAATACCTCTGAAATCTTAAGTGGGTTTGCCTGATGGCGAGGGATACTGGTAATATGGAACGCTAATCTACACACAAAAATAAATCCAGTGTGCTAGAAATAGTAGCACGTGTATGGACTGCTTGATTTCAAAGTGAGCAAGTGAAAAAAAAAAAAAAACTGCAGATGGCTGTCAGTTTTAGGAAGGTATGTGTGATATAAGTACCAGCTGTGTGTGAATCATGTGAGACTGGATTTGCTTCATGTGGCATGCCCTCAGCTTGAGAATGATTAAACTTGGATACTTTGGATGGTGGCAGCATGCTCTCAACATTATAATTATGATATTATTTGCTGTACGTTGAGCACCTCCGTTTGACTATTAACTATTATACGACATGAAGAATTGCACAGTGGTGATCACATTGGGTTTCCATTCTAGTAGGCAGGCAAGACACACATTTGGATCATGTGAGTTAGCTCTTCATGTGTAAGTGCAGCACATGGGGGTGTTGAATGTCTACCATCTGGCTGCTATTATTGAACTGGTGATCATTTGTCATTTAGGAGACTCCTCCTTTACACCGAAACAAAAAAACAGCTGATATTCAGTGCAGCAATTACTTTTGATTTCATAGTCATAACACTAGCAGACATGAAGGTGTCCAGCCTTTAAAAACAAACATTCTCCTCTGTTATACATGTAGCTAGGCCCATAGGACACAGTCTCCAAGTGATGATTGATCTCAGTCTCTCCATTGTACACTCAGTCTAGTCAGCCTGTTTTGAGATGTGTGGACACTACGAAGTCTGATGTGTTTTTTTAACCTTTAGCAACCAAGCTGGCCCATCGATTGTTTGTGCCAGAGTTTCAGCCGGAGACAAATACACAGCTGCACCCTGTTCACAAACACTTGCTCATGAGGAGATCACTCCGATGCAAGGTATTTGATGACAAATCTTGTTTTTTTTTGGTATAATCTTGTAACACTCGGCAGCTAAAAATGAAAACAAGATTGATTGAACATGACCAAGGTTAGATAAATTAAATATTTTTGAACATAAAAAGGCCCTGATGACAACTATTCTAGAGGAAAAGATGGATGCTTATGAGTTAGATAACAATTTAAATCTGAAGATACCCGGGAAGGTTAACCCGGTCAACTAATGTCTGCAGAAGTCGGATGTGTCGGCCTAACGGCGCAAAAACGCAGCTCTGCTGTAAATAGGCACAATGCAATCACGTCTGAAAAAACTCTCCGGTTGAAAGCAGCAGAAGAAGAAGAAATCTGAAGATAATAACAAACCATGGAGTAGAAAGTTGACTTGATCATCACGGTGAGACAAGGGAAATGTTAAAGATCCATTGTCTCTGACCTTCATTATGAAGATGGCAGTTGATTTTATCAAAAACTCAAACAATATGTTGAAACATAAATGTTACAATTATTATATTATTTTATACAGCTGAGAAGTAACATGTTAAAATTTTTATATTCTTAATCTTCTTCTCTGCCCATTGATCTTATCTGAGTCAACATGTTAAAACATAAATGTTGCAATTTTTATATTCATATTCTCTTAATTTGTTGCTGCAGATATTAAATAAGTTTTTTTTGTGTGTGATAAGATTATTACCAGGATTGTTGTTTTGTGTGCGTTCAGTTCTTGATTTCTTTATGTCTTCCTAATTTTATGTGGTAGATTTTTATCTCTTTGAATGTTACCTTTCTTGAGTGATTAGTGCTAATTTTGATCATACCTGTGTTGTAAAAAAAAAATATTTATCCATGTGACAGTGTGTTTGACTTGTTAATGTCTTGTTTTTCTAACCTTGGTAATCTGCACTTGTATTTTTAGGGTGCGGGATTTCTGACAGTGTTATATATTGTCACGTTTTATCTGTATTGTCCAGGAATGTGAGCATAATTTGAGTAAGGCTGACTTCAATCCAAGCTCCATCAAGTTTAAGATTCAACTCACAGCTCTGTAAGTTCTCTCAGATTTGCATTATATAATCATGTTTTCATCTTTGAGACTTGTATTCTCTCAGGCTTATGCCATCTCTGATACATCTACCACCTCTTAGACTGGTCACTCTCAATTACCTTTCATTTCTCAGATGTCTGTATTCATCTCTTAGACATGTATTGACGTTACCCTGACATATGTCATATATCAGACTTATCTTAGACTTATGTCATATTTAAAATTTGTACCATCTCTCATAATCTGTCACCTCTCTGATTTATGCTATGTGTCATTCATCTGTGGTCATCTCACACATGTCGTATCTTATTTTTGTGTTGCCATCTCTCAAACATGTGTCTTTTAAAAAATGTATCTGTTCATCTCTCACCATTGTGTGAACTTTTAGACTTGTCTTCTCTCACACTTGGCATCTCTCATCCTGATGTTACTGGTAACATTCCAGTTTATCAATAATTACACAGTTTATTACATGTCAGCATACGTTTTCCATCCTTCTTCTTTCTATAATCAAGACTTGTGGTTGGGGCACCAAACAGACAGTGGTTATTGTATGTTATGGAGGATTTCAGTATTGGAGAAGTGCATCCCTCTCAATGCACCATAAGACACACAAACTGTAAATTTGTAGATTGCCAGAGAATGCTAGGCAACAGATACATTTCTTGGAGATCAGGAGCAGTATGACATCGTCAAGTTCCTCTGAAAGCCATAATAATTGTCTGGAATTGTAATCAAGGATAGCTCTTTTGCAGTTGAAAACTGATCTCCCATGTAGTTAGTAGTTCAAGTTTTCAAATTCAAACAACAATGCTTTTAATCTTTGTATTAGTTCATAGTGTACATAGGCAAATGTAAGAGTTTTTTTTCCTGTATAATGTGGACAGCTTGTTTGGTGTTTTGTCAGAATCTCTTAAATGTCAGCATGTCAGACTTCAGCATGCATTTAAACTTTGCTTCCTCTAGACAGATTCCATCCAAGGTAATGACCTCTAACTATCTTAAGTAGATTTGTCTAATCTAACAATTTTGCCAGAGTAGTAGCTTGATGCCGGTCTCCCTGGCCTAAGAGTTAGCGACTTTCTCTGTAATCCCGTATATCAACGTGAGGAATGTAACTTGCACGAGAATCGGTAGCGGTTGTCGCCGTGTTGGTGACTTACGGGGTATGTGAGCTGGCCGCTCAGAAAGCAATGGCAAACTACTGAATGTAATCTTGCCAAGACATCAACAGACAGCTGAAAGATGCTGATGTTGACAGCGATGTCCTATAAAGGATATGCGAAAAAAAAAAAAAAAAGTAACTTGATGACCTACTCTTTGTGCGAACCAAAAAAAAAGTAACTTGATGACCTACTCTTTGTAATTTCCAACTGCTGTGACGTTTTAAATGTTAGAACTTGCACGCAGGACCTCTTTTTGTGTGTGCCATTATCAGAGAAGATTAGACATTCAACCTCACTACCTAAGGGATCAGGGGAATGGATATGCAATATTATTATACACCACTGGTTGTTGGAAACATGCCCAGCTCTGTGCTGAGATCAAACTTGGTCTCTTCTAAGCCTCAGCCGGACCCCATCACCTCTCAGCCACGGCTCCGCATGTTACAGAAATATTAGAAAACCAAAAATATAGTCATTGTAATAATAATAATATTACAGGCATATAGGAACAGCGATATTGTTGCAAGCATATTAAAAGAAAACATGAGTACAAAATAAAGGAATTTGTGGGTTATATATACCCATTTGGAAGATGACTGTCGGTGAACAATTCGCCAATGAAGTTTTCAATATTGAGCCAGATGTTTCGCCAGGTTGCATTAAGTTTCTGTTTGTATATTAGATTTCATAGAATTTGTCCATCTGATTCTTTGTCTTCCTCCGGCTGTCAGTAAAAACAATTGTGCAGCTAGAATAACATATTTGTGACTAATTTATGTAATGTAAACTGAAGAAGTGTTCCCTTTGATCATTAGCAGTTGAAGCATTTGATGAAAATTATGTCTCTGTGTTCTTTCTGTTCTCAAGGCACCATGTGCCAGAAGTCAGAGTTTTGGCCCCTTCCACATTTGTCCAAAACAAGGTAAGTAGAAGATAAGTCAGCAGATCTGTTAGTGGGAAAAACTAGATCAGTAGGTGAAAGAGGCTATTATAATATTTTAAATAAATTTCATATTGTAATATAGATAAGATCTAATTTAGATTAGCCAGTGAGTATATTTTTATATAAGTAGCTGGGAGATATTATAGGTATGTAAGTAGATGGAAAATATGATATGTATAAAAGTAGATGGAAGGTATGCTATGTATATATGTAGTTGAATACATGATGTATGTAAAGTAGATGGGAAATATATGTAGATGGAAGATGTATAAAGTCCGTGAATGCTATGATTTGTATGTAAGTAGATTAAAGATGCAAGGTCTATTCTAAAAGACTTTTGGCCGGGAAAAATACAATTGCTAACGTAGAGGTCTGAAAGTCTAATCCTCTTCAAAGTACCCCACTTGGGACTGTACACACTTCTCCCTGCATACCCATCATTGTTGGAAGAATTTAGGGAAAGTTTCTTTGAAAATGTAGTGTGGCCGTCTCGTTCTGCATACTGTCTTCTCATGACACAAATCAGATCCCTTTCAGCAGCATTTTCAGTTTGAGGAACAGCCACAAATCACAAGGAGCCATGTTGGGAGAGTAGAGGGTCTGATGGACCAGAGGAATATTTTGTTTGGCTCCTATTTCTGACAGGTCTGTTTGTTTGCATTGTAAAAATGTGAAAGAAATTACAAGGCATAGCTCAGGATAGAAAGAATGTTCCATTATAATGTTGAGGGCTTATACTTCATTGGGAACTAAAAGACAGCAGCAGCAGCAGCAGAGTTTTATTGAAAAGGCATGTGCTGTTACTTCATAGTCTGCAATGTGTGTATACAATGTGTTTGTGTGGGACAAGGTTGCGAAGAATATCGATGGTCATTTTTTAATGAAGCTGGGATTTATTGTGCACCCACGTGTATTTATGTTTGCTCATAAGTATGTGTATTCTATACATATATTTCATAAACTTAGAGCCATGAGATTACCCATTTCTGTGAAGCTGATATGTGTTCTCTTTCTGTGGCTCACAAATTGCTGCCCTGTTGTCATTTCCAGGAAGCAGTGGTCACTCTGACCATGAGCAACCCGTCTGTATACAACACGACTGTCTTGATTCTGCCTATTGAGGAGGAGACAGACACAGACTATTGTACAGCTAAGGTAGGGTTGCTACAGTCATAAGATGAGACAAGTGGAATTGCATATGTAAATGTTTGTTGATGAAAGGTAGGAAGACACGTCAAAAAATGCCAACTATAGTAGTGTGGTCCCATGTAGAACCCACAGGGTTGTCCGACAAGATGCTTAACTGAAACAGCCCCAGGTTAAAGAAACATTGGAAGACTAAAAATGTGGTGAGAAGAGAACATTCAGAAATGGAGAGGAAAACCTGGCAAAAACTGTAATGCTGATCAGAGACAGACACAAGAATATCTGTAAAATAGGCAAAACCTGAAATTAAAAAGTATGTAAGCCACTCAGTTTTTAATAGTAAGGTAACACTGTATGACTTCAAGTCCTGGGAGATCAAGTCTACCCCGAATCACAGTGTGGCTTCCGTCAGAACCGGTCTACCATTGATATGATATTCTCATTGCGACAGATGCAAGAAAAATGCCGGGAACAAAATCAGCCACTGTTTATTGCCTTCATCGACCTCACAAAGGCATTCGATTTGGTCAGTCATGAGGGTCTGTTCAAAGCACTAAAGAAGATTGGCTGCCCACCAACTCTTCTATCCATTGTGGAATCGTTCCACACAGGCATGAACGGTATAATCAAGTTTGATGGCTCAACTTCAGAAGAGTTTGAAATCAAGAGTGGAGTTAAGCAAGGCTGTGTGCTAGCCCCCACCCTCTTTGGGATATACTTTTCACTTCTACTGAAATATGCCTTTCGTGATCAGGATGATGGTATATACATTCACTCACGCTCAGATGGTGGCCTCTATAATGCTCAGAGATTGAAGGCCAAGACCAAAATTAGGAGGGTACTAATCAGAGAGTTGCTTTTTGCTAATGGTGCTGCGATTACGACCCACTCTGAGGAAGAATTACAACATCTACTATCTGCATTCTCCAATGCTTGTTCTGAATTTGGTTTAACAATTAACAAAAAGAAGACACAGATTATGTCACAAGGTGCACATGATGTACCATCAATCTTTATTGACGACGCCGAACTGGAGATAGTAGACCATTTTACATATCTAGGATCAGAAGTAAATAGCAAATTATCCCTCGATCAGGAAATCAACATCAGGATTGGCAAGGCAGCAACAACAATGAACATGTTAGCAAAAAGAGTCTGGGAGAACAGGAAGCTTACTGCCAAAACAAAAGTCCTCGTCTACCAAGCCTGTGTCCTTAGTACTCTTCTTTATGGCAGTGAAACCTGGACAACTTACTCACGCGAAGAGAAACGTTTAAACAGCTTTCATATGCGGTGTCTGCGAAGAATACTTGGTATTAAGTGGCAAGACAAAATCACAAATACTGAAGTATTGGAAAGATCAGGTTGTGCGACGGTGTATTCCATGCTCAGTCTTCGTAGACTTAGATGGATAGGACACGTTAGGAGGATGGATGATGGTAGAATACCAAAGGACATCTTTTTTGGTGAATTACAGACGGGTAGGAGATCTCAGGGTCAGCCTCTACTACGATACAAAGATGTGTGTAAGCGGGACATGATTGATACAGGCATTGATAATGCACATTGGGAGCACGTCGCCGCTGAACGTGTTGCATGGAGGGCACTATCAGAAATGGAATAAAGACAAAGGAGAAAATGATTGCAGATAAAGCACACACAGAGCGTGAGAGACGTAAGATGGTGCAAAATGGTGAAAGTGACCATGTTTTCACATGCACCTACTGTGGGCAAACATTTGCAGCAAGAATTGGCCTTACCAGCCACACTCGCCACCGCCATGGATCGTAGTTATTAAGCCTTTTTAAAGCACAATGTACCAAACTATCGTCTGTCAAGACGGAAAGGTGCCAATGAACATTGTATGTGAATGAGTACCAGCATAGACACTTTCCTCTTACAAAGTCTTAGATGGATAATATACTGTTCAGGTCATGCAAGAGTGCAAGGAAATGAATGAGCAGACCTGTAGAACACCAGTTGGATTACTCATGATAGACAAGGGAGATTTTAATACGAGAGGGCTTCAAATGAAAACTTTAAAAGTGTGATAGAAATTACAATAACCATGCCATTGTCTTGTAACCTGTCATTATTGTTAAGAATATCAAGAGTGTTAAGCATGTGATATCAAGGTGCAGACAAACACAGTGATGTCATAAGGGCAGTTTAAATATGACCGCCCCACTTTATGGCCGCCCCACTTTTGACAATCACCAAAGAGGAGCAGTGTTCTGTTATCCATTTTTTTAAATCAGTGAGGGGGTGAAGCCTAAAAAACAGCGTGACTTCTGTGACAGACTGTTCACGACCGAGTTAGGCACACCGAGTAGTGACCCCTGAGTGGTTACACATGTGAACAAGATAATTTTTTCAACAAGAAGCTAAGCACTTTATCGGCACTGGAGGACTTGCATTGAACACAGTGGTGACTACACACAAAAATGATACATGTGTTCTTTACTTTTTCAGAATATATTCACCAGAAAAAAAAAAAATTGAAGGTATTAATATGAAGCTCCCTTGTAATATCTATAAACAACTGCTAGTTGAAGATGCAATAACTGTTGAAACAATATATTTAAGGATGCCTGTTCCATAGAGGTATACATCCACACAAAGCTATTTGGCAGCCTTGATAAACTCTGAATCACAGCAACATACATCCAGAAAACTGGACTTATAGTGTAGACATTATTAAACAACATGAACGTGAAGAAAAATAAGTTGACGATAAATATAACTTGTTCATTTAGATCTTTCTTTTTCTATCCTTGAAATGTATAGTTACATTTGATCGTTGTTTTTATTTTGACATATTTGCACATGCTGACTTAAGCTAGGCTAATGAGATACTTCATTGGAGGCCAGGATTTACACTATATAGATAAGAGTTCTACAGATCTGCCATAGAAGTATATGCATAGGATAAAACTCTGGCCTGTTCAGCCAAGCATATTCAGCTAAATATTAGCTACATTTGGAGTATATTCCTATCTTCTTCTTCTGACACAAAGACATAATATCACTCTTTGTCGCTTATTCAGCTGAGAATAGGCCAGAGATTTCCTGTACATATATAAATGAGCAGTCTGAGTGCTTTCTTAATCAAGCATTGGAGAGGAGCCAGTAAATTAAGAAAATATAACTAGTAAAGTGAAAAATAACAGTTAATGACTGCATGAATAAATACAACCATCTTGCTCATCAGGTTGATTTGCCGAAGAAGGAGCTCATTCTTGCCTGCAGGGATGAACCTTCCATGCACATGTATGATGAGACTAGCCAGGCTCATGAGTTCAAGGATGACCCAAAGTATGTTATCTCACATTTGATTGGTGGATTTGCTTGTTCTTATTTGCAGCAACAACTTGTGACAGAGTAGATAGATGTCACGAAGACTTGCCACAGCTATTGATCATCTCTCCAACTATAACAAATACACTTTATGGCACCATACAGTTGCTACCAGATAATTTTCAGAATGTTCTGGAGAATTGTCTGGGAAGGAAAGGTGGTGAGGTTGGGAACTGGCCACTGCAACCATTATGCTGTACCCTAGAATATATGAAGACCTGACACTGCAACAATTTTGTCATGGAACTTGCATTTTCCAATGGGACAATATGACAATTATAGAACACTTACAAAACATGTAACCCAGTTTTAACGGCAACCCAGGGACAACAAAAACACGTAACAGAGAAGTCTTTCAGCTTATTTCAGCAAAATAAATTGCTCCCACGAACCTATTTGGAAACAAACGACTATTTGTACAAATCAGATTTACAAGCCCCAGACTTGCCACAGAAAGCACTACTGCCACCCTCTCCAACCATAATAAATACACTACATGGCACAGTAACCTGCCAGAGAGAGAATACTTATAGCATGTGTAATTCTGGTATAAGAACTTTTGGAATCTACACAAAAGTGTATGTGATTCTGGTATATGAACAGTTGGAATCTACACACAAAAGTATATTTACAGCATTTGTAGTTCTGGTATTAGTTTGGAATCTACACACAAGAGTGTATTTATAGCGTGTGTGATTCTGGTATATGAATAATTGGAATCTAAACACAAAAGTGTATTTATAGCATGTGTAATTCTGGTATAAGAACTTTTGGAATCTACACACAAGAATGTATTTATAGCGTATGTGATTCTGGCTTATGAACTGTTGGAATCTACACACAAAAGTATATATATATAGTATGTCCCACAAAGAATGCCTTCATTCACGACCAATTATTTTGAAAACTGTCTGTTGCATCGTTATGAAATTTTTCTAGCCGTCTTATATTTACCCCCACCCAAGGAATATGTCTTTGATAGGTCCAAAAACAACTTAAATCATCAAAAGCGGCGACATGTCTTTGATGTTTTGCTGAACAACTAGTGATTTCTCGCTAACAAATTTATGTTTATAGTAATGGAAGCCCCGCCAATTCAGATGACACACGAGGCGTATCCGGATTCGTATGGGAGTGGGTGCAATGAAATAACTAGCTTAAAAGTCGACAGGGTCGGCTGCATTGCACCGGGTTTTTATCCCATATGGCTCAGTTTCTTTCAGCAGCACGGAAAGCGTAGCACAAAGCACAAACTCCGTAGTTCCAGCGACGACCCTCGGGAGTCTCTGAAAAAATGCACTCCTGAAATGAAGGACGCGGCCCGGAATCGAACATACAACCTTCGGAGCCCAAGTCAAACGGCTTGACCACTTCACCACGGAGAATCCCGAGAGGGGTGCAATGTGTAATATTAGTAAAGACAGAGAATTTACAGAGGCATGGGGTAAATAATTTGTAAATTAACAGGAAAGTAGAAGGAATATATTTCTTACCTTATTTTTCATTTCCTTCTTGTTTCTTCAGCTGCTGGTTAATAAAGTGTACACACGTATTCATGTTAGCTTTTTATATTGAGTTCGTGAAAGCTTCCAAATAGCTGTGCGTATGGAGTGAACAGAAATGATACCGCAATTTAGTCATCATGTTTCCATTTTTAAGGATCTGTTCAGCTGTCTGTGTAGTTTGTTCACACGTACACATGGGTGACAGGCCCGCTTTGAGTCTTCGTGAATGATTGTCTACTCTGCTGTTTACCGTTCAGAGACGGAACATGATTACCTGTTTTGCACTATGAAAATAGTTGTCAGTGTCTCTGTAGTGGGCTTTCTTCTTAACGACCAAAATGTTGGCCCTCTTTTCATTGAAGTTTATAGATTGATTCGTATGCACGTGTGTTGTCCCCTAATTTGACAACGTGTTTGCTCTCACGTATCTTGTTATGCCACAATATGTCAGTTTCCACTGCAATATTACTCTGTTGGTATTCATTGTGTTTAGTGTGTGTGTGTGTGTGCGTTTTTTTTCAATACAGTTGTTTGTCACTGCTGAGGGCTTGCGGAATTGAAAATTCATCACTATGGAATGCAAACTGTTGCCATTGATATTGTGCTGATGCTGTAATGTTTAGGGCCTGCAATTCGACTGAATAGTTGGAGCAAAATATCCCAGTAAGCGTGTACGCGGATTAAGGTCTGCTCTCGGTTGCATAAAATTCAATCCATCCTTTCTCCTTTCAACACAAGGTCCTCACATTTTTTCCAGTAACTTTTATCAATATTTAATAGCACAGACTGGTTGATAGATAGATAGATAGATAGATAGGTAGGTAGGTAGTTAGGTAGGTACGTACGTAGGCAGGCAGGCAGACAGACAGACAGATAGATAAATACAGAGAGAGAGATGAGAAATAGATCGGTCGGTCGGTCGGTCGGTCGGTCGGTCGGTCGGTCGGTCGGTCGGTCGGTCGGTCGGTCGGTCGGTCGGTCGGTCGGTCGGTCGGTCGGTCGGTCGGTCGGTCGGTCGGTCGGTCGGTCGGTCGGTCGGTCGGTCGGTCGGTCGGTCGGTCGGTCGGTCGGTCGGTCGGTCGGTCGGTCGGTCGGTCGGTCGGTCGGTCGGTCGGTCGGTCGGTCGGTCGGTCGGTCGGTCGGTCGGTCGGTCGGTCGGTCGGTCGGTCGGTCGGTCGGTCGGTCGGTCGGTCGGTCGGTCGGTCGGTCGGTCGGTCGGTCGGTCGGTCGGTCGGTCGGTCGGTCGGTCGGTCGGTCGGTCGGTCGGTCGGTCGGTCGGTCGGTCGGTCGGTCGGTCGGTCGGTCGGTCGGTCGGTCGGTCGGTCGGTCGGTCGGTCGGTCGGTCGGTCGGTCGGTCGGTCGGTCGGTCGGTCGGTCGGTCGGTCGGTCGGTCGGTCGGTCGGTCGGTCGGTCGGTCGGTCGGTCGGTCGGTCGGTCGGTCGGTCGGTCGGTCGGTCGGTCGGTCGGTCGGTCGGTCGGTCGGTCGGTCGGTCGGTCGGTCGGTCGGTCGGTCGGTCGGTCGGTCGGTCGGTCGGTCGGTCGGTCGGTCGGTCGGTCGGTCGGTCGGTCGGTCGGTCGGTCGGTCGTCGGGTAGGTCGGGTAGGTCGGGTAGGTCGGGTAGGTAGGTAGATAGATCGCATTGATCGATCGATCTATCCTGCCAGGAGCTGGGCGAAGCCGGACCGAGTCAGCTAGTTTATTTATATAATCACGTTTCATGAAAGAACCCACATAGGAGACACCTCTGAACAAAACCCATTTAACTCCGCACAGTGTGTGCCAAAACGAAAATCACGAGACAATTTCAAAAAAGCGCGGATGTCTTGGTGAAGCTGTAATACTTTTAAAATGATGGACTTACTCTTAGCCGTAAATTATATACCGCATATAAACAAACATTGAAATCTGCTGTACAATCTCCAGAACAAAAATTTATTTGTCGGGTGGACATAATGATAAGGTTATATACTAAATCTCATAATTTTTCCTCAGTTGGTTACTGAGATATGGATGTTTATATTGGGGCAAGAAAAAAACAACACTATAGCATGTATGAAGCAGGTATATGAACTGTTGGAATCTACACACAAGAGTATATTTATAGCATATGTGATTCTGGTATATGAACAGCTGGAGTCTACACACAAAAGTATATTTATAGCATGCATGATTCTGGTATGTAAACTATTGGAATCAATACTCAAGAGTATATTTATAGCGTGTGTGATGCAGGTATATGAACTGTTGGAATCTACACACGAGAGTAAATTTATAGCATGTGCGGTTCTGGTATGTGAACTATTGGAATCTACACTTAAAGAGTATATTTATAGCATGTGTTAGTCAGTTAGTCGAGGTTCCAACTTTATGGCAATGGGTTGTCTCCATTATGCTCCATTTCCGTGCCAGCGAATATCACACAAAATGCTCCCCACTGTACAATGTGAAAAGTGTAATAGACAGGAGTCTCGGCAATCCAACAAGCCCGCACAGGTACACCGTGCATAATGCCAACTCAAAATTCATCCACGAATACCAGTTCATTGTCGATGGACTCGGCAGTCACCAGAAAGACCGCATTGACCCAGGTTTTCTCACATGGCTTGGTCTCTCACTGCAGGCGACCCGCTGAAAGCGTCGCACAAAGCACGAACTCCGCAGCTTCAGCGCCGATTCCCAGGAGTCTCCCGAAAAATGCACTCGTTAACCAAAAGGGCAAACCAATTCAGCCATGGCCGGTAACCATTGTTCCGAACATGCAGGTCACTGTACAGGACAGATGTAAAAGCATTCCACGCGAATTTCATATAGCATGTGTGGTTTTGGTTAATGCACATTTGAATGCTCTTCACCGTAATGGAGTTTGTGCATTATTCTGTGATTCTCCTTGTATCATGTATGGGAGGAGACTGGGGCACTTATGGAGATATCAGTGTTGGTGATGACAGATGTATAAGTGAAATAGTTATGATGTTTCCACTTTGTTTTTGCACAAGGTAGTTGAGGGTTTTGGCTGATGAAGGGTGAAAGTGGTATAAACAAATGATCAATGATAAGTTGGATACGTCACATTGACTGTTATTTTACAAGTTATTTATTTCTTATGTTATTGATATATTTATCTCTAGTCTCATAATTTTTTGTCATTTCTCATTACATTTTCTGCATGCATGTTGAACAGGTATAGGGAGAGAAAGCAGCCTTGTCACATTCCTTATTGCATCTCAAACCAGTTTGATATTTAATTGGCTACTCTGACAGCTGCTTGTTTTTCTTATATTCATTCAATTAAGAGGATCATATATGCTGAAACCCTTTGTTTCTCATGATCTTGCACTATTTTTAAATGGTACATAAAAGAAAATGTTGTTTCTTTCACATAAACAAACAACTAACAGATTACATGTTACACAGCTACTGCTTTCTTTGCTCTCAATGCCTACAAGTATACAAGTAAGCAGTCATTAAATGAAGGGAGTTTAACCCTTTGAACCCTACGAGTCGGTATACTGGCTTCCACATGTTTTATGTTTATATCTCACTGTTAATCGGCAACCAGCTGACCAATAGCATCCAGCTTACATCTAGACATGGCTAACATGTCTAAATGTAAGCTGGATGCTTATTGGACTGATAAAAATGATCAGCTAACACGACTTCAATGCTGCAGACGTCACCACCGGTGGCCTCGAAGACTAACAGTCAAATTCTGCATGTAGGCTATTTTCAGTAGCTACATCGTACATGGAGAAATAGTGCCAGCAATTCCTGGAAAAAGGAAGACAACCTTCCATATGTACATTGAAACACTTTGCAAACAACTTGTTGGAAATTTCCATCGTAATGAACCATTTACCCCTGGCCGAGTTGTAGGAGAACACATGAAAGGACGACTTCGTAATGCACAGGATGAACCAATCCAGTTGCATAAATAGGATTTGTTTAATCACTTAGAAACATTTCCTATGTTTCATGTTGTTGTTCACTAATGATTTTTTCCCCAGAAATAATGTCTTTTTCAGGTTGAAATATTGAAATATTATTAGTATGCCAAAAACGGGAAATTTCCCGGCACTCCAGGGTTCAAAGAGTTAAAAATTAAGAAAGCTGAGATTGATATTTCCTTCCTCCCTCCCTCCCTGCTTTCTTTCTTTCTTTCTTTCTTTCTTTCTTTCTTTCTTTCTTTCTTTCTTTCTTTCTTTCTTTCTTTCTTTCTTTCTTTCTTTCTTTCTTTCTTTCTTTCAGATATATTCCTCTTCTTAGTGAGATGTCTGATACTGCTGTTGGGAGTGAAATGTTAAAAGCTTCACATATTCTAGGTCGCAATAAACCGAGGTGTCATCAATCCCTTCAACACCAGTTTTATTCACCCCTATAACCATACTGGTTGAAAAGTAGAATCCTGCTTTCTTGATAAGCAAACCATCAAGCACTGTGCTAGCACAGCAGCAAGTGAAATGTATAAGACACACCCAACTTGTTACATTATGCATTTGGCATATTTACAGTCTTCATATGCTTGACCAAGGCCAGGTGATTCTTGAGTTGGAGGGTCTGAACTTTTGAACATGCATCTTCCACAGACGCACCTACAGCGACACAATCTTGGTAATTATTCATCTTCTCGTCTACAGGTTGATTGCCTTCCGTAAAGGCAACAAGATTGGCTTTTTCATAAAAGTCACTCCCTTGGTTCCAGCGGGAGATGTGAAGGTGAGCAGATTCTATTGAGATTTGTGCATAGAAAATGGGGTTTTGTTAAACAAGTAGTTCAGTTAACACTAGCAACAAATGTTAAGTTTGCAAGATCCTGTTTTGTTTTGATGCCAGCAGAATTTGTGCCTATCAGGCATATCATACGTGGTGACTAAGGAAGGGTTGTGCTTTGGACAAGCTACTCCATCACGTAGACAAATTCACTCACAAAATCCAGTCAACCATGAACAAGTCAGTTAGAGAAAAAGGAATTACTCAACCAACCAAGAGGAAAGGAAGTTCTTCTAGAAGAAATATGTTGCACTTCTTGCTGCAGGGATTTTTATTTCTTTCACCATTTCTTTCACCAAGGAAAATCTCAAGAATCAGCACCTGGAATATTAAAACTGTATAAATTAGGAAAGACAGCACAGGTGTAGAAGAAATGAAATATTAGCATTTTGGGATTGTGCAAAACAAGGTGGAAGGAAACAGGCACTCAGCATCTAAGCACAGTTGAAACATTTGTGCACTCAGGCCATAAAGAGAAAAATGCCCCTCACAGTGAAGGGTGGCTCTAATGTTATCCAAAGAGGCAAAGGAAGCACTATTAGAGAGGAAAGCAGTGAGCAGTGAAACTTCAAAACATAATTAGCGGTCTAAGAAATGCCAAAATAGGATCAGATAACACTGGTTATGAATAGGTTATGGGGGAAACATGGTTAGCGGTAATAAATGAAAATGAAGAATTATTCACCAATGTTTGCACAGTGAATCAGTATGTCATAGGTGGGAATGTTTTTCCTCACAAAAGAATCCATAAAGCCACACGGGCATCAATCACCCAACTACGAAATTGTAAACCAAGTTGATCATATATGTATTAATAAGAAATTTAGATCATCTCTACATGATGTAAGTCTTTAGCTGGGCAGATGTCAATTTGGATCACCATCTGCTGATAATTAAAATTAAGTTAAAACTCAAGGGATAATATCTTATAATCATGGAATTCAGTATAATGTAGGATATCTAAGGAACAATTTATGGTCAAAGTCTCTATTTGGAGCGACTTGTGTATGGAAGTATATGGAAAAGAGGAAAAAAACATGAAGTATAGATAACGTTGGAAACCTTAAAAAATAGAAGAAAGGAAAAATAAAAAGACAGACTTGATAGCTAGCAAAATGAGATTTGCTAAAGTCAGAGCCCAAGAAAAATATACAGAAGGTATCAAAGAAGCACATGAGGGCAGATAGACAATGCAGCAGCAAAGAGAAACTCAGAGTCCTTTACAGCACCACAAGGAAAGTGGGTTCGCCTGAAGGCGAGGGACACCGGTAAAAGGGAAAGAGCTAATCCACACGCAAAATTCAGTCCATATCAATAGTGTGTAAGGACTACACTTGAGTTTAAAGCGAGTGAACGAAAAAAAAAAAAAACATTAAAGATCAAATGAACAGATGGGTTTAATACTTTAAGGATCATCTGAATAGACCAGCTGACATCCAGCTGGCTGAAGTGGAATTAGATATCAACTGTGAAAAACCATCTTAAAGAAAAAATTAGAAAAACTACTGAAAGATAGGAAAGCTGCTACTCCAGATGATATCCTAACAAAAGCTATTAAATCCAATAAAGGCACTTTATTTTAACTCCAGCATAAATTATTTTGTACACTCTTTGAGACCGAAGAAATACTAGCAGACTGGAGAGTAGTATATCTTGCGAAGTTGCCTAAGAAAGAAGACCTACATGAGTGTGAAAATTATAGAAGAATAATGCAAAGATCAGTGTCAGGGAAAATATTAAGCAAGATCACTCTGGAGAGATTAAGAGATGCCATTGATAAACAACTAAGGGATGAACAGGCAGGTTTAAGACCAAACAGATCATTTACTGACCAGTCTCAATGCACATAATAATAGAGCAAAGTATTTAATTGAATTTGCCACTTTATATTCGATTTGTGGATTATGAAAAGTTCCTTGACAGCATTGATAGGGAATCTCTTTGGAGGCTGATGTGGCACTTTGGGATCCCACTGAAAATCATGAACTTTATAACGACAACATATGCAGATATGAAATGTAGAGTTCTTCTTGAGGGAAAACAGACACATAATTTGAAATAAAAACAGGAGTACAACAGGGATGCCTTTTGTCATCATTATTATTTTTGCTGACTTTAGACTAGGTCATGAAAACAATAACTACCACCAGAAATGGAATTCAATAGACTCTAACAAAGCAACTTGATGATTTGGACTTCACTAACAACACTGCACTACTGTCACACACATACGTAATCAAATGCAGGATAAACTAATCATACTTGATGAGAAGTCACAACAATTACATCTAAAAATTCATAGAGAAAAGACAAAGATAGTGAGGTTAAACTAACAAAAACAACCCGAATACCCTCACTTCAAGTGGCAGAATCATACATGTATTTGAGAAGCATTGTAGACAAAACTGGAGGAGCAGATAGTGGTATTAAAATAAGAATACAAAAAGCAAGAGGAGTTCTCATATCACTAGGACATTTGTAGAAGTCAGAGCAAGTTTAAACTTCCAACTTAGAATGTCAAACTCCACTGTTAAATCTGTACGACTGTATGGGTCAGAAACACGGAGAACAACTCAACAAATTACTAATAAATTACAAACATTCACTAACTGGTGCCAGCACAGACTAGTAGGAATAAAATGGTATGACAGAATCACCAATGTGGAGCTCATGGAGAGAACTGGACAGATTACAGTGAACCAAGCGGTCAGGAAAAGATGCTGGCGCTGGATAGGACACACACTGAGAACACCTAAAGACTAAATAACTGTATACTCTCTTGACTGGAACCCTTGGGAGTCTCCGTGGTGAAGTGGTCAATCCGTTTGACTCAGGCTCCGAAGGTTGTGGTTTGGATTCCGGGCCGCGTCCTTCGGTTCAAGAGTGAAATTTTTCGAAGACTCCTGTGGGTCGTTGCTAGAGCTACAGAGTTCATGCTTTGTGCGATGCTTTGTGCGGAAAGAGACCGAGCCATACGGGATAAAACCCGATGTAATGAAGTCGACCCTGTCGACTTTTAAGCGACATTTTTTTGGGACTGGAACCCACAAGGCAAACAAATAATGAGAGACCTAAAAACACACGGAGAAGAGAATTACAGACAGACATGAATATTATTGGGAAGACATGCGGGGAGCTGCAGGAGATAGCAACAGATAGGACGGCCGGGTGTGGTTTGGTGGATGGCCTATGCTGCAGTAGGAGATCAAGGGTAGAAGAAGAAGGGTGTGTGCAGGTAAGCAGACTCTCAGGTCGATAGCACACAGCTGATGTCATTGGTGCGGTCGGACACAGGTTCTACGCATGGGCTCATCGCTGGCCAAAGTGAGGGAAAGACTGGCCAACTATGCCTCCGTGCATTCAGGCCTACAAAATATGAGGGCCCTATCACATCATGGACCCATAGCAGGAAACTTTAGGAGATTAAGAAAAGAACGAGCAGATGATTGTCCGTGTGTTACCTGCATCCATAAAGGATGCAAAGGGCCGTAACACTGTCACCCACCATGCGTGTCAAAGGAGGTGATATAGAAGGATTGGCTTGAGGCAGGCTACCACATCCCATAGACAACTTCAGCTGCAAAATCTTCAAGTCTACAGTGGACTTGGCATGAGTTGGTGGAAGGCCTGTGCACCACTGGAAGATGATAGGCAGCAGAAGAAGGTGTAATGGTCATACCAAAGAAACAGGTCCTGCCCAGATGTAACATTAAAGTTAGTGATATTAATTAGTAAACCACACACACACACAAAATCTCTTGAATTCACAGAAATATAATTTTATAGAAGAATATTAAAAATATGTTGAATGTTCAAAGTGAGTAATCTAAATGATTTGCAAGAGAAGGATAAGTCATAAAAACAAACACGAGAAATAGGCAGTTCACATGTTTGCCCATATTATGAGAAATGAAAAGCTGGAACCTTTAACAACTGGAAAGATACATGGAAAAGGGGATAGAGGAAGACAGTGAAAAAAAATTCTTCTTAATAGCTTTTTATTAAGGCATGTAAAATGTCAGCACATGAAGTGATACATTCTGTTGCAGATTGTGGGATGTGGAGAAGATACTATATCTGCTTTCATTTACCAACAATTGTTACCTTTTCTAAATTTCAGATCTGCTTTGTTCTAAAGCATGAGTTCCGTAATACCATTGTTGCTGCTTTGCAAACTGAGTCCAAGGAGCCAGAAATCATCTGGTTGGAGCATAAAGTTTACATTAATCTAGGAAAAATATGATCCACTTTTGCTGTAGCTAATGGATTGGTTAGCTTTTGTGAATTAACTTCATATTTATAAGGCTGCTTCAGTATCAATGTGGTGTTGTTAGAAGAAACAAACAGTTATATCACAGCTGCAATGGTAACATATTTTTGAACACTTAAATTTGTAGGCACTGATTAGGACTCAGAAGACAAAGAGTGTATGGCATTAGACCTGACGAGTGATGACATCTTTCTTAGAATAGTATACCTGATCAGTCATTGAAATGTTTGACATGACTAGTGAGGATGTCTTTCTGAGAATGTTCTACCAGATCACACATTGAAATGTTAAACTTCACTAGTGAGGACATCTTTCTTACAATGTTCTACCAGATAAACCATTGAAATGTTAAACCTCATTAGTGATGACATCTTTCTTAGAATGATCTGTCTGCTCAGTCATTGAAATGATAGACATGATTAGTGATGACATCTTAATTTGCATCCAACACTCTAAAATTGAGTGTCATTATTTCTCATGACGATATAATCCTTATATTGGGAAACTGTTGGTTATTTTTATTGCATATTAGTGCTGCATTTGTTTTAGTCTTCTGCATGTAGAGGTAAATCAGTTTAGGTTACACTGTTGCTGAGTCTCAGGCAATTATCATCCTTATCTTTCATAGACATCTGAGCAATTCATTCATTCATTCATTCATTCATTCATTCATTCATTCATTCATTCATCCATTCATTCATTCATTCATTCCATTCATTCATTCATTCATTCCATTCATTCATTCATTCATTCAGTTGCTTCTTCTTATGGTCACACCTTTTATGTTTATAGTGCGTTTCTGTTGATGCAGTTTACTGTTGTTTTCATTTCCATAAAACTAAGATTGTTGTTGAGTCGTTGTGGCGGTATATTATTGTTCACTGGCTATGTAGAGAAGGCAGGCAAGTCTGCTGGAGATGCGGACCACTTTGTTAATGGAATCCATGGAGTGTTATGTATTGGTGAATCCGACAGATACAGCCTGTGCTTGTGTTTGTTTAGTTTGTTCTTAGAATCACATGTACATGTTGATGAAGCTGACAGATACAGTTTATACATGTGTTTATCCAGTTTGTTAACCTCATTATCCTAATTGCAAGAATGACTTTAAAATTTTGAATTGCAATGGGGAGACTTGCATTCATTATCAGTGCTTTGTGGGAAAATCATCATCTCTACACATCTTCTAAGAGAGAAGGAGCACATATGGGTGTATCCTGCATGCAGAGACATTCATTTTCCTGTTTCAGTTAATCATGTTTTTGTTTCTAGTACCTACATTGTTTGGCTTTAGTTTTCTGTTTATTGGAATGTAATAGTAATTATGATATTTTGTATTTTATTGTGACTTTTAAATGTTTAATGATATTCTTATTTTTGTCTGGCTTTACGCTTGAAATTTGAACTGTACTTTGTGCAGTGTATTTATAAGATCATGCTAAATGTATTTTCATTAAATAAGTTATGTAACACCAGGAAGGTTATCCCAGTCAACAAATGCCCAAAGAATTTTAGTGTGTTGGCTGAAAACATCATCACAGCTCTGCTGTAAACAGGCGCAACAGATTTATATTCAAAACAAAAAATGTTGTATGAATGAAGAAGTTATGTAATATTGCTGAAAAGTGTAGTATAGAGATTAACAATTAATGTAGTGTGGTTTTAAAAGCAAATTGGTGCATGAGTCGTTAAAAACATGGGTTTTAAAAAAATAGTCTCCTCTTACACCAGCAAGTGATAAACTTTCAGTTTGCCGATGCACATTATGTTCAGATAAACTATACTTCTTGTCTTCTTCTTCTTGTTTGGGGGGCTGAGTGGTCTCAAGGTATGGTTTCCTCCTCGAGTGCTGGAGGTCCTGGGTTCAAGCCCCAGTGAGGGCCAGGATTTTTTCACGTGAACTTCTAGTAACAAAATTTCCTCTGGTCTCTGGGTAGTGAGATCGGACACCCGTGTGTATTTGTTGCACACGTAAAAAATCCCTTGGCCGTTGGAAATAAAAAAATAGTAGCCTAACAGCACTGCCCAGGCAAAATTTTGAGTTAAAAATCTACCCAAAGTATTTCAGGATCCTCGCTGGTACTATGGAGTTCGTGCACTGAGCTGAGATTCTCCAGACTCAAGCTTGAGTTAGGAATAGGACGGAGCACTTATGGGTTACACCCATGTGCCGTGATGTTGATCCGTCGATTAAACTATACGTCTTGTTTCCTGTAATAGTCTCCACAAATGAATGTTCATATACAGTGCATTTCCCATTCAATTTCTTCATCAGCCAACATTAATATTCATATAAAAAGTATGTCCCACATGTTCTCTTTACCAATCTACATTAATGTTCATTTCAAACGTAATTTTCACGCCACCAAGTTCAGTTAAAGTATTTCTCATGTTTCCTTTATTTGCCTACACAAATGTTCATGTTAACTGTATTGTCCCTGTTCTGCTTGTAACAATGTTGAGATCAAGTATTTTTCCATTATCTGTTGACACTAATATTTGTATGAACAAAATTTCCCATGTCTTTCTGAATAAATTTAATTTCTGACAAGATCCATTATGAGCATATGGGGGGGGGGGGGGGAACACATAAAGAATGAGGTGGCTGTTGTAAAACACACTAACAGGAGATAACAGAAAGATATAGAAAATCATACAAATTATCAGCAGAAGATATTTTCATTATACAAACAGATAGCTGTCCTCATACAAATGAGCTATGCTGACTGTTCTGTATCCCCATATAGGCCATGACTTTCGGACCACACGTGTCGTTAAGCGTTGGGAACAGTTGAAAGCTTTTGGTTTTTGGTCAGATATGTCACTTGGGGTGTGTTGAGACTGGGTTTATGTGAACTTCTGGATCCGTATCTAACCATCTGGTTCATGGTCTGCTTCTAAGTATACAACCAGAGATGTTTGGGCACCAAGTGGTAGTTGACTAGGTTTAAATCTCACTGTTTGTTAGAAATAGAATCATATTGTTGCCCATCTTAGACTAAGGCATAATTCTAATGCTTCATGGATAATAGTTATTTTGAGCAGTTTCAACTCATTCATTGTTGCTCAGTTGCCTCGAGTTCTAGGCCTCTAATCTCTGAGAAAACAATTATTTATAGGCATTTAGTGTAACCTGGACATGAGGATATAGTTGTATGGATGATTACATTTTACGAGTTTGTTTCCAATGATTAGCTAAAGTATGTGTTTTGTATGCGTTTTATGTCTGCATGTACCTAAGGCTTGCACAGACATATTTGTCTATGCTTTTCCCTATGATTTGTTTATATTGTGAATTTAATGTGCATGATTTTGTTCTTGGTTAGTTGACGGGAGTTTTGTGCAATCAGTGTCTCTAAAGCTGTGTGTATGTGTGCATGCGTGCATGGAGGTTTGTCTGGGTGTTTTTTTTTTATTTCTCTCCCCCCACACCCACCCACCCCAGAAAGTAATATAATGATATGCTTGTAATGTGCTTAATTAAGCAAGAAAATACATATTATTATTTTCTCTCATGGGTAAAATGAATAGTACCTTTGACGATAATGTAAGCCAGTGATGTGAAGCAGTATTTTGCTTTCCTAAAACAGTCTGGTAGAACAGATTACTATCAAGGTACAAATGTACCACTAGTCTTTTAAGTCATTGTAAAATAATACAAAATCTATTTCTGGTGTCTGGTCAGACAATATCTGCATCTAATGTTCTTTCACTAATTATTACTGCTCTTCTGCTGCGGAGTGTCGAGATACTTTGTGGTTCTCTATCCTTTAGTGAACTTCATGCTTGTGAAACCTGGACTGTTTATCAGCGACACGCTAGGAAATTAAACCACTTCCACACAGTCTGCCTTAGGAAGCTATTGAAGATTAAATGGCAAGACAAGGTCCCAGACACTGAAGTCCTAGAAAGTGCGCCCATGCCCAGCATCCACACTCTACTAATGAAGAATCAGATTTGCTGGGCTGGTCACTTGACTCGCATGCCAGATCACAGGCTCCCTAAACAAATTTTTTATGGCAAGCTGCGTTGTGGTAAACGCTCCCAAGGCAGCCAGAGGAAACACTTTAAAGACACTCTGAAGATCTCACTAAAAGCTTATGGAATTTATCAAGACACTTGGGAGACTGCTGCTAAAGACGGAAACTTGTGGTGTACATCATTACGCAAGGGTGCAATCACCTGTAAGCAACCAGGACTGCAAGAGCTGTGAAGAAAAGGCTGGACAGAAAAACCACTGCAGGAGATCCTCCTCCTAGAACATCAAGCATTGTTTGTCCACATTGTCAAAGAACATTTCAAGCCAAAATAGGCCTCATCAGCCATCTTAGAACTCACGGCTCCATACTTTCAACCCTACTGGATGAAATGAATGGTCATCATCATTCTTGATGGACAAACAACAATGAACTTCAGGTCTTTGGCCTGAAACATTGGCAACAGTTTATAAGTGTTTGAACATAGGAGTTAAGCAAGGATTTGTTTTCATGGTAAAAATACCAGGTATTTCAGTTGGTGGCCATGAAATAAAAACTTGTGATATGCTGATGGCACTGTCTTGATAAAAACGTCAAAAGGAACTGCAGAACATGATGAACACAGTGGTCATGCTAAGTGCAAGAAAGGCCTTAGCTTGAACAGCAAGAAGACATATGTAATGGTGCCATGTCTACACCTGATTCAGACCAGTTGATATCAATGAAATATGTCCCTTCCAAATGTTCAATTCAATCTTCTGGTACTGATCTGAGACCAGTTCAGAAAGGTAAATATGTCATCCTCAAAGCATCATCAAGTGCCATGACAGTAGGCATAGGTGTCCATAGTTCACCTTCTCACACGATCACCAGAGTCATGGATCAAGTCTATTCTTGTCTCAATTATGCCATGTGCCATAATATCCACATATGTATTTCTTTACCTTCCCTTGCTCTTTTCTCATCAATCTTGTCAGTTGTCAGTAACTTTTCTCATCATAACGTGAGCAAAATATCTTGACTGTCTACACCTAAGTTCTTGAATCAATTTACAGTTTTCATGTGTTTCTTGTAGGTTTTGCTACTTCTTCTGTATGTCTATGGTATTCTTTACATTGTCATCAGAAACCACATTTCCTCTGGCATTAGATGTTTCTCAGTTTGTCTGCTTGTTGTCTGTGTTTCACATACATGTAACAGTGTATGTTTAATATGGCACTTCAGCACTCTTGTGTTTACTGCATTTGACAGCTTTTTATTGTTCATTGTGTTTTCCATCTTGCAAAATATAGCTTCTTTACTGTCATCTTCTGTGATCATACTTTCTAGATATTTAAATTATGTAACATGTTTCAGAGGTGTAGTATTTATCAACATTAGCCCAATTAAATGTGAATGGAAACAAGGTATACAATATTCATTGACAACAACATTCTAATGTCTGACAATGTACGGTCGATTGTCTATTCCTCTGTGGACAGTGACTTCATATTTACCAATAGCCCAGGAGGAGTTGAATGTTTCCATCTTGAAACAGTCGCCCGGACTTCCTGGAATTTATGTAGTACCCTTGTTAGAATCTATCTGTCTGATTCTAGGTTGCCGTCTAACCCAACAGCCAGTGCTTTACGTGGGTACTAATTGATAGTTCATTGGACTTCAGTTTCACAATAGTCTGAACCTCTTTGCAGAGAGTAGTCGCTTTGATGCTTTTAATGTCGTCATTTCTAATTGTCTCTCTTTAACTGTAGCAGCTTTCCTCAAGTGTGTAATTTCCCACACAGTAAGTTTCCTGTCTGGTATGTTTGGCATTGGTAGCAGAGTATGAGTGGAAATATGCTATTTATGTGATCATTGTTACAGTATCTATAAAAAGGAAACCCTTTGGCATGCCTTAAGGTGACTTTGGCATATGGTGTTTGACCCATAATTTTACAGATCTATCAGCACTTGTGGTTGGCATGGTTATTATCACACCAGGCAGTATGTATAACTGGCATGTTATCTCTCTCATAGTCTGATCCTAAGTTTTGTGGGTTCAGTTTGAGAGATCCTCCCAGAACATGTGTCGCTGCTGGGTGGACTCTTGTGATCACATGAATGTTTTATTGATGTCAATAGAATGGCAATCTGGGGATAGCATAATGCACAGGACAGTGAGTAGTAGCGAGGAAATAACGTAGTATATGGAGGAATGAAGTGCTGATAAAGCAAACGCTTGACACTAACAAATATCAAGTCAGGTTGATAAAAGCTAAATTAACTGCTTTGATAATGTCCAGTAATTTACACAGACAAAAGTGGAGTATATTTTACATACAGTTATGTTGGTGTTTAGTGATAATTATCCAACTCTTTAAAAATTCCATGCTTTGTCACGACAATGGAAAGTCTGATATTTTTCTCGCTACAATTTTGTATTTTATAATTTGATTTCATTGTGTAGTGTCTTGCATTGGATCGGGCAACTTCTGCTTATAATCCTATGAGCACAATTTAATTCCTGTAGTTTTGGCATGGACTAGTACTATACCATGAATAAAAGCTTTTGTCAACAACCTTCTTTATTATAAATGGTTCATTATTTGTTTGTTAAAAGTGATTCAGTTGTCTGTCAACAGTGATTGGACATGTGTGTGTTATAGGAGATTCAGTATTTGTTTATTATAGTGGTTAATTATTCATCTGTGACAATAATATAAATAGCCTGTCTCGCTAGGCAGCTTCCAGGAGACCATCCTTGACCTCATCTCAGAAGACACTAACTTTTGCTGCTCTGGAGATCACAGACACAGGGCTGCTGAGGCAAGAACTGCAGGAGATGTGGCATTTGGTTGAGATAGATTTTGCCAATAGAGAAGAGAACAGACAGTTGCTCAACTAGTTCAGTCATGATGTGGATAAGATTGTGCAAAGATTACTACAAGAGGATGCCTAAACAGAAGATTGCAACTGGGCTTTTTATAAGTACTAAAACTGTATTATAGACTATTTTCCATAGTTGGTTTGATTTGAACACATATTGTATTCATTAAGGATTCAAAGAGTATGCTTAGTAAGGTGTAGAAAGGAATGTTTCCTGTGGAATGGCTATCGTCGCATCAGAGATCACAGATTGTGAGAATTGTATGGATATTTTGCCCTGCTCATGTGGGGGAATGAACAGGCTGGCAGGGAATGCACCTCTTGGTGGTCGATTACCTATGGACAAGGGGGAGGTGGTCGTGCACCTGTGGGACCAGGTGGAGAAGGCAGGGGAACAGATTGAGAACCCGTTTGTGGAAAGAATAAAATTGTGGGGGATCGGCAGGGGTTCTGGAAGAATCTCAAAAGAGAGGGAACTTTAAATCAGATAGCGGTGGGAACGATTAGTAGTATGACTCTTCGCTGGCTGTTGAACGAGGGGATGGAGCGAGTATGGGAATGTCCTGAGTGCAGGGATGTCAGTTTTTAGCTCAACTCAACTCGACAACATATATATACTATTTGTCAGATATTGTGTGTACATTGTTTGTTACTCATTCATTTCTCTGACATTGTGGAAGAGTATCACATAATCCCATTATGTACCAAACAACTTACTATTTGCAGAGTCCCCTCCCGTGGCACAAACTGACCTTGCTGTGACTGCTACACAGTCTTCTGCACTCTCTTATTGTCTTCTGCACAAATGTCCTGGACCACCATGTCTCTGCGCTGCCTTTGACCACCATTGTGTGTCGTTTTGTTAGCCAAAGCCTTGTATATTGGACTGGTTATGTCCCATTGCTTTCTTTAGCTTGAGCGAATCTTCTACCGAATCGACTGCACTGTCAGCTTTCCACTTCATTCCTGTCCTGAGCGTGAGCTGCACACTTTTTCGTCTAGGGAGTCGTGAAGCATCATCGTGAGCCTGGCTTTTCCAACTTTATATTCCTCGACAACGGATTTGAACGAGGGCACGAGCTTTACCTTCTTTGAATACAACGTTACATTCAATAGACCTGGTGGTACTCAGCCATTTCCTTGTGGGAGCAGCCAATATAGAGTTGTTGGTTATAGTTTCAAGACAGTGACAGTGGGCAGAGGATCTCTCAGTGGACACAATGGTTACGGTCATCGGATCAGTATGGTCACTGCCAGGATAGAAGCATGGTATACTTCCCTCCTTATTGATTCCTTTGTAGAGCAGGCTCGTCAGCCTTGGTTGGTATCCCCTTTAAAAGAGGAAGCTTTAAATTTCAAACCCCTGCTGCCTTAACTTGTGCTGCCGAAGCCTAGCAAAGACCACACAAAAATTCAGGGATATCGAGTAGTAACCATGCATAATACAATAGGCAAGCTGCTGGGGAAGTTAATCGCCAGAAAAATATCAAGCCAGCTAGAGAGGCAAGGTGTTTTCCCACCTACCCTTGGAGGGTACCGTCGAAACAGAGAAACCTGGACCAATGCAGCAGTTTTTCCAAGATGTCTATGGAAGTTTGCACTCAGGTATTGAAACATGTGCTGCGGCGACTGATCTTGAGGATGCGTACAACAGAGTATCATTGGATTTCTTAATGCTTTAGCTTCTTGAACTCAAGATAAGTCCATTCCTCCTTAGTTGGATCGCCACAGCTCTCGTCCAACAGAAAGTAGTTTTTAGATGTGGCAATTGGACCTCTGAACCAACAAAAATATATCCGGGCCTGCCACAAGGATCACCATTATCTCCGGTGCTTTTCAACGCCTACACTGTGAGAATTACCGGCGAACAGATCAGAGGACAGGGGAGGACATTGTCATATGCCGACGATGTGTTAGTGTATCTTTAGAGTTAGGAAAGAGATCGAGTTGCTGTGGATCTACAAACAGAACTAAATCGCATAAGCACTCGGTGTGCGGAATATGGAGCAATGGTCAACTCAACGAAGGCAGCAGTGACATGGTTCTTTTTGACTAACCATTGATCTCCTTGGAGAGATTTCGGTCTCTCATGTCTGTCTGGTTGCTCTGCTCTAGATAGCGCTGGAAGAGGGATTTGCCCTTGTTCTCGTCAGTCCTCTGCCAGATGAGGTCAGCCCCTTGGAAGTCAGGAACACTCTTATACTTGACTACCACATTCATACTTTTATGTAGTCACAAGAACAATTTCAGTGACATGTCTGTGCTTAGTCATTGACACACCTCTGCCCACTTTTCACTTTTAACCACTTTAACCAGATTTTTGAAATAGCTAATTTTTGTGTCCATCTCTCTTTCCATGTGCACGATAAGACTAGGATGGGCAACTCTGTTCTTCTTGGCGTTTTGCCATTTCCTTACAGCACCACGCTTATCCATCCAGGCCTTTTCCACCTCATAATTCCATCAAGGTGGCTGATTGCAGCTTTTTTTTCCCATGCCATGATGATTCCTGCGCTTGTCACGCCTTATTTTACTCACCACATCTTGCCCTGAACTGTCTTGATTGTCGACTTGTGCTCCCTGGTTCTGCCGTTCTCCACCAATATGCTACAAGGGTGGTGGTCGCTGCCATGGTGCCCTAGGACACCCAATCTACACACTGTAGCGAGTGAAGGAGAAACCAGCGCCAGGTCAATAACACTGTCATCATCACCTGGACGACTTGCTGTCCTGGTGGCACAGCCACTGTTGATACAAACAAGGTCACTGGTTTCAAGTGCCGCCTCGAGCCCCACCCCCTGTGTGTTAGAAGAAATGTTACCCCATGATTTGCCTTTAGCGTTGAAATCACTGCAGAAAAGGCCATTCCTCTCATGACATAATATGTCACTCAGACACTGCCATCTCTGGGAATCCCATACTCGCGTTACAGGCACAAACATTAACAAATGCAAATGGTAGACCGGAGTGAACTCTAACAGCCTGTATTTGTATCTCGCACTGTCCCACTTGGACATATCCACTTCTGAAGCCACTATGATGTCTTGAATCAGAATCGCCATTCCCAGGTGTCGCCTGTTGTAATAACATTTGAAGCCGGCTCTATGGAGTGTATTATTACCGCCCAGTCTCGTCTCCTTAAGCGCTACTATATCGTTTCTGTATGCCAGGCTTTCCAAAACTGGGCCTCGTTGTTATGCGCTGGTACAGTTCCAATATAGAATACACGTGTTCTTGAGGCCCAGACGGTTGCATTTTCGCCAGTGACGCCTGGCTCCGGTCCAGTCTCCCCTGTCGTTTAAGTCTTGGACCTCGTCTAGTCGATAGTTTCTTAACCCTTTGTACGGGACACAGACGCTGCTCTGCCATAATGAAGAAAAACAAAAACATTATACACCACTAGTGTACTACACAGTAATCTAAACATGCTGCGAAAAACACTCAGGATTGATTTGCACGGATGCACGAACTCCGTTGCGCCGGCGAAAATTTTGAGAGGAATCTTCTGGTTTACATCCTAGCTCAGAAATTACACGCAAGAGATGAAATTATCCATCTCCTACGCGAGAGAACTAGACATACCAGTGAACCAATGTGGAGCTCATGGAGAGAACTAGACACATACCAGTGAACCAATGTGGAGCTCAAGGAGAGAACTAGACACATACCAGTGAACCAATGTGAAGCTCATGGAGAGAACTAGACACATACCAATGAACCAACGTGGAGCTCATGGAGAGAACTAGACACATACCAGTGAACCAATGTGAAGCTCATGGAGAGAACTAGACACAACCAGCGAACCAGGAGGTGAAGAAAGCATGCTGGCGTTGGATAGGGCATACACTGAGAAAACCTGAGAATAGTATAACTAGAAGCCGCAGGGCAAAAGAAACAGAGTAAGACCCAAAGACACGGTGAAGAGTAATAGAAGCATGAATAATATGTGGAAGACGTGAAGGGAACTGAAAGAGGTAGTAAAGGATGGGACATCTAGGTGCAAGTTGGTTGAGGGCCTATGCTCCAGTGGAGGATCAAGTGCAGAAGACGAAGAAGATACTGTAGTCAGAGAGTAAAGTATGATGCCTTCACATCTACTAAGTTATGATGTGTAGTAGGTAGTAGGGTGACAACTTCCTTCCCCGTCACCAGTTTTCTGTGATCTTCAGAATGCTTCTGACACCCGTCCCCTTCCTCCCCCGCACTCCTCCCACGATTTTGACCTATTGAGTATCATTCTTGATTGTTGCTCTTGATCATCACCCTTGATTTCCTCTCTTTGATTATCAACCTTGATGCTTACAATCAGAGCTTTGGTTTGTGCCTTTTGGTTCACATTCTTCATTTTTACTCTTTAGTTATTTTCGATATTTACCCTTTAATTATCGTTCTTGGTTTTTCCCTTTAGTTCTCATTCTTGATTTTTACCCATTAGTTCTCTTCCTTGATCTTTGTCATCAGATCACAGGTTTCTGCCTTTTTATTCTCATTCTTGATTTGTCTATGTGGTTTTTTTTTGGTGTCATTATTTATCTTTGTCCTCGGATTCCCGTTATTAATTTCTTTGCCGGCAGATCCCGAGTCTTGTTCTTTTCTTTATGATTCTCATTCCTGGTTTTATGTCACCAAAGTTAAGGTACAGTTACACCCAGAAGAGATGAGGAACAAGCGGCTGATGGAAGTCTTCAAGAAGACGAGCCAAAAATTCCGCGAGGTCTGCTACCAGCTGACCGGTTACAGAATCGACATCCAGTGCTCCAACCAGTACAAGCCAGGAGAAATTTAAATCAGATAGCGGTGGGAACGATTAGTAGTATGACTCTTCGCTGGCTGTTGAACGAGGGGGGACGGAGCACGTATGGTAATGTCCTGAGTGCAGAGATCGGTTCTTAACTCAACTCAACTCAACAACTCAACCAGTACAAGTTAATCAGCATGTCTGCTGAAAGTCCCAATGACGACTTTCTGTTTCAGGTGATGTTATTTAGATAAGTTAAGTTGCATATCCTTTATAGGTCGTAGCCGTCAACTCCAACAGTTTTGGGCTATTTGTGATTCCTGGGAAAGCTTATGTTCAGTAGTTTGCCATTGCTTTCTGAATGACCGGCATTTATACCATTGTATGGAAACCAACTCAAGGCGGTCTGCTGCCAAATCACTCGCAGCTGTGATTCGAATGCTGTATGCAGAATTACGAATGACGTCCGTAACTCCTTCACCACAGAGATGTCAGGTATTCAGTCCGAAGACTGGTGAGTCATGCCACTATAAGTCTAGCTTTGTTACTGCTCATCAACCTATCCTTAGAACATTAATAGGGCGTTTTCCCTTTGGCTTCCACATCTGCATAATAGATTTACTTGCTATAAATATTCCATCTCAGTTTCCCTTTGTTTCCACGTTTTTGTTTGCTGGGATTGTTATCCCAGGAGGCTTCAAATGAAAACCTTAAACCTCGCAGTGACTCTTTGGGTTGTCCAAACAGGTGAAAATCACTTGGGGCTAGGTGCGCGCGCGCGCGCGCGTGTGTGTGTGTGTGTGTGTGTGGGGGGGGGGTGGTACACACTGAAAGTGGAGGTCTTCGATGGTTTCAACCGTTTCATGGGCAGTTTGGGGTCGAGCAGTGTCATGTTGCAAAAGGACACCTTTACTCAGAAGTCCTAGTCATTTGGATTTGATTGCGGGTCGAAACTTCCTACTTCACTCATAAACTTCCTGGAATGACAGGCATGCATCACCATATGGGGGTCTTCATTCGCCGATGAATTTCTATAGGTTTCACCCCTTCACTGATCAAAAGACGGATAACAGAACGCTTTTCCTCTTTGGTGCATGTCACAAGTGAAGCGGCTATCGTTAAACTGTGCTTCTGACGGCACCATGTTCGTCTACACCGTGCTCAACACTCGTGACATCCCTAATAACAATATTGACAGGTTAACACAACAATGGCATGGTTATTTAATTTCTATCACACTTTTAAGGTTTTCATTTGAAACCTCTCGTATTTTCCCTTATTTGTGTCTTTTACTATGGTTTTGGAAATTATAACTGGGAGTTAGTTCTGCCTTTCATACTTTAACACCGTTTTTCCCACTTATATTTCTTTGTTGCTTCTGGTTCTCACTTTTAGTTTCCAGTTCCTGGCCAGCTTGTTTCATTTCCCGCGATCCCATGGTATGCTGTGATACATGCTATTTTTACACTTCAGCTGTTTGGTTGGTCGAGTCTTCCTTCCGTTCTTCTGTCTCCCTGCATTTGCTTTGTCATCATCCATGTCTACATACACAATCCTGCTACTGGTATTATAAGTGGAAGTCGTGGCTGAGTGGATTAAGTGTCCACCTTAGGCTTAGAAAGTACTGGGTTCATTCCCAGCAATGGACAGGGAATTTGTTTGGAGAACCATTGGTGTCTAATAATATCACCCATCCATCTGACTGCTTGGATAGTGAGATTTGATACTAACCTTCCCGGATAAGGGCAAGAAAAATGTTAAGGCAAGAAAAGGAAACCATATCCATGGGTAGGTGGAGCTCCCTACCTAGAATGGAAACAAACCTGACACAAGGCCGGACACAAGGTCTAAAGGGTGCATACCTAAGTGTGAAGTACGTCTTTGAAATAGGAGTGCAGAAAATGATGGAATATTGAGATTGTTTCTGACTGTGAGAAATGTGACTAATGTTTAGTTTAGTTTAGTCGACTGATCAACATCACGGCACACGGGCGTAACCCATAAGTGCTCCGTTCTACTCCTAACAGCCGTGGTGGGAGATTTGGGAATTGGTTGCGTGGAGCCAGACAACCTCATTGGAGATTTTGTGAATTTGTTGTGTGGAGCCAGACAACCTCGTTGGGGATTTAGTGATTTGGTTGTGTGGACCAGGCAAACTCATTGGCGATTTGCCAGATTTTGTGTGTGGAGTCAAGCAATCACACAATGACATTTGATGGCTGTTCTGTGGAACCAGACAACCCTGTGTGACATGAATATGAAACCAAGACTCCGTATCATCCTCACACATCATCTGTCCCCTTCTCCAGAAGCCAATGAAGAGTCTTCATGCTGATGGCACCAATGCTAGCCTGATCGAAAACATCTGCCTGCATTTTCCCTTGAATGTTGAGTGATATTTGGTGACTTTGTGTGTGGAGACACTCAACGATGATGTGAAATTTGGTGACTTTTTGTGCTGCCACTCAACGATGGTGTGACATTTGGTGACTTTGTGGTGTGACATTTGGTGACTTTGTGGGGTCGAGACAATCAACGAAGATGTGAAATTTAGTGACTTTTTGTGCTGCCACTCAACGATGGTGTGACATTTGGTGACTTTGTGGTGCGGAGACACTCAACGATGATGTGACATTTGGTGACTTTATGGTGTGACATTTGGTGACTTTGTGGAGACACTCAACGGTGATGTGAAATTTGGTGACTTTTTGTGCTGCCACTCAACGATGGTGTGACATTTGGTGACTTTTTGTGCAGCCACTCAACGATGGTGTGACATTTGGTGACTTTGTGGTGTGACATTTAGTTACTTTTTGGTGTGGAGACACTCAACGATGTGTGACATTTAGTGACTTTTTGTGCAGCCACTAAATAATGGTGTGACATTTGGTGACTTTATGGTGCGCAGTCAGGCAACCATGGTTTAAGTTTTGGTTGCTGTTGTGGGAACAACACAACCATTTTTTTTTTGGGGGGGGGGGGGTTTGGCAACCATGGTTTTGGGTTGAATGACATTGTTGGAGAAACAAGGTAACCATGGTCTGGGCTAAACATTTCAGCAACCGGTATGTTGAAACTAGGATACTGTTATTTTATTTTGTGGACTTAAACGAATTTGTTTTTGATGTGATGTGTGGTTTTGAGATGAATAGCTCTGGGATGATCTAACTATATAAATATTTGATTGATGAACGGAAGTTTTGTTTTGGTGGTAGTTAGTACTGTGTGTTGATATGGTCTTTGACTGCTTGTAATAAGCTGTTCCCATATTGTTAAATGAGTGACTTGAGAATGAATGGCTTATATGATAGGTGGTTGCCAATGGTAAGAGCCTTTTTTTTTGACATTCGTATTTAAATGAAGAACGCCCCATGGAAAGAGTTAGCCTTGCATTAGTAATGATGAGTTGGCTCGTATAATGATTGGGTTAGTAATGATAAGAGTTGGCTGGTATAATGATTGGGTTAGTAATGATAAGAGTTGGCTGGTATAATGATTGGGTTAGTAATGGTAAGAGTGAGAATGTATAATGATTGAGGTAGCAATGATAAGAGTTGGCTAGTATGATTAGTGGGTTAGTAATGATAAGAGTTGGCTAGTATGATGATTGGGTTAGTAATGGTAAGAGTTGGTTGGTATAACGATTGGGTTAGTAATGATAAGAGTTCACTGGTATGATGATTGGGTTAGTAATGATAAGAGTTGGCTGGTATGATGATTGGGTTAGTAATGATAAGAGTTGGCTGGTATAATGATTGGGTTAGTAATGGTAAGAGTTTTCTGGTATAACGATTGCGTTAGTAATGGTAAGAGTGGGTTGGTATAACGATTGGGTTAGTAATGATAAAAGTTCGCTGGTATGATGATTGGGTTAGTAATGATAAGAGTTGGCTGGTATGATGATTGCCTGGAAGGTTAACCCGGTCAACAAATGCCAGCAGAAGTCGGATGTGTCGGCCTAACGGCGCAAGAACGCTGCTCTGCTGTAAACAACCACAACGCAGTCACATCCGGAAAAAAAATCCGGATGAACGCAGAAGAAGTATGATGATTGGGTTAGTAATGATAAGAGTTGGCTGGTATAATGATTGGGTTAGTAATGATAAGAGTTGGCCGGTATAATGATTGGGTTAGTAATGATAAGAGTTGGCTAGTATAATGATTGGGTTAGTAATGATAAGAGTTGGCTGGTATAATGATTGGGTTAGTAATGATAAGAGTTGGCCGGTATAATGATTGGGTTAGTAATGATAAGAGTTGGCTAGTATAATGATTGGGTTAGTAATGATAAGAGTTGGCTGGTATAATGATTGGGTTAGTAATGATAAGAGTTGGCCGGTATAATGATTGGGTTAGTAATGATAAGAGTTGGCTGGTATAATGATTGGGTTAGTAATGATAAGAGTTGGCTGGTATAATGATTGGGTTAGTAATGATACGAGTTGGCTGGTATAATGATTGGGTTAATAATGATAAGAGTTGGCTGGTATAATGATTGGGTTAGTAATGGTGAGAGTGAGAATGTATAATGTTTGGGTTAGTAATGATAAAAGTTGGCTGGTATAATGACTGGATTAATAATGATAAGAGTTGGCTGGTATAATGATTGGATTAGTAATGATAATAGTTGGCTAGTATGATGATTGGGTTAGTAATGATAAGAGTTGGCTGGTATAATGAATGGGTTAGTAATGGTAAGAGTTGGCTGGTATAATGATTGGGTTAGTAATGATAAGAGTTAGCTGGTATAATGATTGGGTTAGTAATGATAAGAGGTGGCTGGTATAATGATTGGGTTAGTAATGGTAAGAGTTTTCTGGTATGATGATTGGCTTAGTAATGATAAGAGTTTTCTGGTATGATGATTGGTTAAATAATGATAAGAGTTGGCTGGTATAATGATTGGGTTAGTAATGGTAAGAGTTGGATGGTATAATGATTTGGTTAGTAATAGTAAGAGTTGGCAGGTATAATGATTGGGTTAGTAATGACAAGGATGCTTTTTAAGCTGACCAAATATGTTGAGTAATTTTTAGGGGTTTTGATGGTAAGTGCATATCTTTGTGATGAGTGTTTAGAATTTATGCAGTTTTTAATATAGATGAGTGGTTAGAGTTTATGCATTGTTGTTAATATAGATAAGTGGTTAGGAATGATGAGGGTGTTTATTAGTGGGTGTGGTGGTTTCCACTTGCCTTCCATGTCCACCTTGTGGTATTTTACGCCTGCCTGTTACAACAATTGCTGTCAGGACAAGGGATTGCTTTGGACAGTTAGAGTAACTAACAATGACTGCATCGAAGAGGTTAACGAGAGAATAAACTTTATTTTCAAAGGGTCACAAATTGAGCATGCATTCGACTCTTCCAATCACTCATCTTTTGTACATCAATTATCTATTTGCATATTACATTCACATATGAATAAAAAAAAACATTGTCAAATGAAAGTTGTGAACATAAACAATGCATGTTATCATGTTATGAGACAGACATGCAGCCAAACGCACATACGCAAGCACATTCATAAAGACTTACATACTTAATTTACACAAACTCTCACAGATATGCACCCACTCAGTAACACACAAATGCACACTCCCTCGCATACACATACACTCACTCGCAGTCTGAAACTCACATACAAAACTGTACGTATACATATATACATAAATATTCTCTACAGGATAAAGACATGATAAGGCTAAAGAAAGTAGAACATTATATACAACAATGAAGAGATACACTGTTTTTGATTTTTGTTCATATAATGAAGAACATTTTGAGGGAAGCTGAGTCGCAAAGACAACTTATCACAGACATCAGAAAGAAGCAGTCATAACGTTTTGGCCACATTATGAGAATAAAAAGATTGGAATATGTTGTGACAACCGGAAAGATTTGCGGAAAGAGAGAGGAAGACAGTATGAGAAGATTCTTGACAGTCTAGTGTCATGGCAAGGAAAGGAGTCAACATATGAATTGATCCATGCCGTCGGAAATTGCAATTCGTGGAGAGGCATGATCGTCCACACCAGCCAACAAGGCACTAGATGATGATGATGATGATGAATGAATGAAGGAAGAGGTTTTAGAGAACACTGTGACGACTGGACAGATCAGGGTTAGGTGTGGCAGAAGCAGACCAAGAAAAATGATACTTGAAGGTCTAAGATAATCGTATGGAGAATGAGTTGAGTTAAGAATCCACATTATTGCAACCAGGGCATTCCCATTAGTGCTCAGTCCTCAGCTTCAGTAGCCAGCGGAGAGTTCCAATACTAATGATGCCCGTTAAGTCTGATTATATGTCCCCCTTGCTTTACCTCTGAGTGGCGACTGTTGACCAGATTCTCTGACCACCTCCTGCTGCCGTATTCTCTCTAGACCATGACAGTCTATCTGTTCTTCTGCATTATTCACATGCCCCCCAGAGGGCCTTCACCACACGTGCCTTATCATGCTCCAAATCACCCCTCAGTGATTCAGCACTAGTCAATCTGTCTGCCTGTTATTTCCAATAACACCAGTGTTCTGGGAAGAAGATCCAGCGAATGCTCACCACCAGCGACACCTGACTTGATGAATACCATTCAACTCGAAGTATGCCAGTCTGCACCTTTGTCAGCAAGCTTTTCGAATCAGTCACAATCACCACACGCGTATGCAGTTTGTTCTCCAACCAGGCAGCGGAAAGCTGCAGTAACCTTCTCCACCTCCATTCTCCTACTTGAGGTCGTGGTGTCATCCCTAGCTTTCTCTTCTTTACTCCATCTACACTGACTGCTGAAGATGACATCAAGCGCAGAGCACATACTCCGCAGCTCCCGCGATGATTGGCGTGGAGAAATTGATGCCGAACACCAAAGATTGAGATTTGCGGATAGACATGAATGCCTATACCACCTTACCTGGCACATGATGTTGGGGGAAGTTGGGTGCTCCGTTGAAAAGTCCCAATTGTAAGTTGTCTGCTCTTGTATGTGCAGTTGGGAGACTGTTGGTGCTGTGATTTCGTCCCGGAAGGCAAACAGCACACTCATTCTGAGCATTCAAGTGAGATTTGCTGTAGCTCTCTTGTTGTCTCGCAGTATGGGAAGTTTGTTGTCCTCAGCAAACTTGATGACAGGGAGATCATGATCAGGCTTGGTTTTTGTTAGCCAGACTATTGTCTATGTTCAAATTTTGTGTGTGGGGGAGGTTGTGATGTCATGAGTGGACATGAAGAACGGCGAGTGGACTTGATCAGTGGTGAGTGGACTTGATCAGTGGTGAGTGGACATGGTGAGTGGGCATGATAAGTGATGAGTGGAGATGATGGATGGAGAGTGGACATGATGAGTGGTAAGTGGACATAATGAGCTGCAGGTGGACGTGGTGAGTGGACATGATTAGTGGTGAGTGGACATGATAAGCTATGAGTGAACATGATGAGTGGTGAGTGGACATAATGCGCTGTGATTGGTCAAGGTAATTGATAATGGTAAGTGAGTGGTGAGTGGACATAATGCGCTGTGATTGGTCAAGGTAATTGATAATGGTAAGTGATATGTAGCCAAACATCACTTATGATTCTATCGTTAGAATTCTAACCCAGTCATTATAGTATAGAATGTTTGTTAATAAAAATATGTAATTTCAATCTAAGAGATTGTATGATAAATGCTTTTGTTTGTACCATTGTCTGATGGCTATACATGCTGTTATGTTCACTTATATTATGTATATTTTGTGCGTAAAATATTATACAGCATTAGCAAGATAACTTATTATTATTTAGTTCCCCCTCTTTTGCCCTCTTCTTTACCTCCGTTTGCCCTTAAACAACCATGGCTGTCTTACTTATGAAGTTGTAGTAGTAATAGTAGGCCTCTTTCAGTCCTGAAGGACTATAGAGTTGTGCCGCTGGGGAGGTACATGGCAGCACCGATGGTGACTGTATAGTCCAATGCAAGAGTGACAATCCCTGTCACAGTTTCCGCATCTGTAAGACGAGGCAAGTCCCGCAGTAAGTGACTGCGTTTTAAGCCTGTGCCGCCTATCCTCAGTTTGTTGGATCAGATTGCGCTCAAAGAGCACCAGTCCGTTTCGTACATCTCTTCTCCAGTAACATCTGTCTGTTGCAACTCTTTCCCACTTGTCTGGATCTATTCCAAGGGTTTTCATATCTTGTTTACACACATCCCTATATCGCATTTGGGGTCTTCCGGTTGGCCTCTTTCCTGTGGCTAGTTCTCCGTATAGGAGATCTTTGGGAATACGTTCATCCTCCATTCGAGATACGTGGCCCAGCCACCGGAGGCGTCTCTGCTTGAGGAGGGTGTGCACCGTGGTAATATCTGCTCTTTCAAGCACATGTTTGTTTGTTATGTGGTCTTTCCATGTTATGCCCAGGATACGTCTCACACATCTCATTTGGAAGGAATTCAACTTCCTTTCCTGTCTTGAGTACAGGGTCCAGGATTCAGACCCATAGAGTAGTGTGCTAACAACACAAGCGTTATATACTTGAGCTTTTGTACGCTCTGTTAGTCTATTATTCTCCCAAACTCTTTTAGCTAGCCTGGAAAATGTTGTGGCAGCCTATCCAATGCATCTGTCGATTTCTGTCTCTAATGAAAGATTATCTGATATTGTCGACCCCAAATACACAAACTCATGGACGACCTTTAATTCGTAATTAGAAATTTTGATTGACGGAGGAGCATCAGCATCTTGTTCCATCACCTGTGTTTTATGTAGGCTAATGGTGAGCCCAAAGTCTTTGCAGGCGGCTGCAAAACGACCTATGAGCCGTTGGAGATCTTCTAGTGCACTGACTAGTGCTGCATCATCTGCAAAAAGTATTTCTCTTACGCATCTTGATCTTATTTTGGTCTTTGCCTTGAGTCTTGATGGGTTAAAAAGTTTGCCATCAGATCTTGTGTGGAGGTATATGCCTTCAATGGCAGTCCCAAATGCCTGCCTTAAGAGAACAGCGACGAAGATACCAAAGAGTGTAGGAGCAAGCACGCAGCCCTGCTTTACTCCGCTGCTGATGCTGAATGACTGTTATGTTGAGCCGTCAAATAAAATGATCCCCTGCATGTTTTCGTGGAATGATTTCACGAGACTAAGAAGGGTGGGTGGACATCCAACCTTTTCAAGGACCTTAAAAAGGTCGCTTCTGCTCACGAGGACAAATGCCTTTGTGAGGTCGATGAAGGCAATATATAATGGCTTCCTCTGTTCTCTGCACTTCTCTTGGAGCTGCTGGAGTGAGAAAATCATATCGATGGTGGACCTGTTGGGTCTAAATCTGCACTGCGATTCGGGGTAGATTCTTTCAGCAAGAATGTGTAATCTTTTAAGGATTACTCTGGCAAAAATCTTGCCTGTAATGCTGAGTAGGGAAATACCGCGATAGTTGTTGCAGTCCCTTCTGTCGCCTTTGTTTTTATGAAAGGTAACGATGTTTGCGTCTTTCATATCTTGTTGTATTGACTTTTCTTTCCAGCAGAGCTGACATATTGCATACAGTTCTGGGATGATTGTTTCTTTGCTAAATTTTAAAATTTCAGGTGGAATACTATCTTTTCCAGGTGCCTTGCCGGATTTGAGAGAGTCTAGTGCTTCGCTGATTTCATTTGGTCTGACTGAATTCGAGGTAAGCTGTCAATCCTCCGATCTACCTGGTGCCCAGAAGTGTACAATAGAGGTATCCAGTGTTGTGTGTCAATGTAAGTATATTATTAATAAAATAAAACCTCTGGTGTGTCAACTTGCTAGCCGCCACTTCTGGCTGAACTACAACATTCTCCGGGCAATCTGTCGCTCTAACACTTTTTCAAAACTGCTAGCTCTGAAGTTCTTCTATACACCTGTTGTCTTTAATGTGTGCATACTACAACATAATATCACAGAAAACTGTAGGAGGTGGAGTCCTTAACGCACTCTTATGCATTTCATCAAAAAATGCTTAATTTACTATCTGCTATACAGAAGACAGTTTGTGCACGAACCACTGCCTCGCTTCAAACCTACATGTTTTTGCCTGTACACAATCTAGAGAGCTGAGAGAGGAATTATATCTTTCCTCCCATCTTTCTGAGTTGAGTTAACAGGGTTTGATAGAATATAGTTGTATATAAGTGTCAGATTTTCACTTAGACAAGGCACCCATTAACGGCATGGCCTAATAAGGTTACGCTTTACAAATTGCTATTTGTGACAGTTGGGCCTAAACAATCTGTCCAGACTAGAAGGTGAATCAAACCTCTGTCTATAACCAGCTGTTGGTAGCCAACATAATGGGATTGATGCGCACTGACTCCAGATGAAGAAGAAGAAGAAGAAGAAGAAAAAGAAGTAGAGAAGAATTAGTGGAAGAGGTACATTTTATGTAAACCTCTCACTAATGTGCATTGTTTGTTATCATGATTTTGTATGGATTACATTTTGTAACAAATACACATAAGAATTTTCTTTATGTTAGTCATGAACAACAATCAATACTAGGTGAGTTATACTCATACTGACTGATGAAGACTGGAGGGGAAGTTGTTGCAATTTATGAGAACCCCAGTCAACAGAAGTCCACACAACACAGCACACCACACAACACAACAACAGGTAGTGGGAGGTGATTTGAGAGAAGAAGAAACATTAGTTGATTGATATAAGATGTGCAGAGAAACAATTATACACACTATGCATAACCAAAATGAGTAGATGAAGATGTTGTATTTGTATGGCATTTTTTTAAATGCCATCCTACCATCATCATTGTCTTGTCCTATCAGCTTGACTTAAAATGCTCATGGAACAACATATCATCACTCCTGTCAATGTCTGTCTGTACACATCTCAATAAAACCCAGGTACAATGAGAACATACCTACAGCAGGATCAGATGATAGCCACACGCATACAGTGTGATAATCCCTGACATCCCTGATTAACACAACACCAGCTCAGAGGGGGGGGGGGGGGCTAGTTCCTACTTTCAGGCTATTATATTTCTTCCTTTCTTATCATCCTTCCTGTACTGTCCTGTTCATTCTTGACTATCACTGTAAAACAGCCAGTTGGTTGGAATACACACACCTCTATGATTGTTTAAACAGTGGTGATCTTGGTGGCAGAAATGGAAGAGAGATGTTCCCCTGAACTTGTGAGAGAACGGATCAACCAACACATGGACCCAGGCTCAACCCAGTCTTGTTGCTCAGAGGTGACATTTTTCTACAAAAACAGATACCACTACCCAGGAGAACAGAAAGCAGAAGAGGCCCACACATATTAGGCCTTATAAACTTGTTGGTTTTCAGGAAAGAAATATTGATACAATATAGAGAAAAAGACAATTCTTTCTTTCCACAGTGAACTGACATTTGTAGTCCTACATACTTAATTTGATTGTGAGAAAAATGGCATTGGGAGGGCATATACTCATATGATTTGTATAACTACCAAGCATGCATGAAAATGTAACATGTGATGTGCTTTCTTAAGCCAAAACTAGGTACAATCAATAAACACACTAACAGTAGCTATTTCTCTACTTTATTTCCAGTTCAAATGTTTGTTTAAAAACTGTTTGTAAACAAGTTGTTTTTTGTGTGTAATTAATTGATAAGTTAACACAATTACCAAACACAAAATGGGAAATGAAAGGGAGAGGGATGACATCTATTGAAAAGAAGATGATCTCTATTTTCCTGCAGCTACTCAAGATCTATGCTATTTCTTCACTTGAACCTGTTTCATGCTGATAAAGTCATTTCAGGCTATTCATAGACTGTAAGGGGGCTCAAGAGCTAATAGGATTCTTAGTGAAAGGCATATTCTTATCTTGTACCACTATCTTCAACGGGACCAACATCTAGACAAAAGCCCGAGTCTGAGATATTTAAGGTTCATATTCTTGACTATTGAACATTAGAGGGGAATGGGGCCCGGCTTCTATGGCTAGAATATGGGTGATGCACACAAGTGATCCTCATTCCAATCGTAATATATGACATATTGGTACTGATCGTCCCGGATTTAAACCCTTGGAATAACCCGCTGGTGGCACAATTATTGGTTGCACGGCACTAGGTGATAAACCCTGGGGATAACTTGATAGGAACACAAACACATTGGGCTGCACAGATCCCATGTACTTGTTAAACCAATTTTACAAATTGGACTTACAAACTCTTAATGTTTGGTCATTGTCACTAGATGATATAAACCTGATATACAAACATCATGTCGGTTATTGATGGATAACCTCATGCAAGGAACTGTACTTATCTGACTCATATCACATTTGTGAATCACTGATCTTGGTCAAATTTCAAGGTGAATCTGAACAATTGTAATTAGTTTCCAGGTTATAAAATGAGAAGGGACGCAGAGGTGTTTCCAAGGCACCAGGGCCGGGTTATATACTGGCCAAGACCTATTGACGGGTCCTCGTCGAGCGTCCTGGGCAACAGGTCCCTTCGGGGTCCTGGCTAAAGTCAGTAGGATCGCCGATTCCTCCGAAGTCGGAGAGTGTCTGCCTGTACGGCGAGGAACCACCAGTCTGCACACCAATAAGCCAGACATGGGACAACGGATACTCACGCAAAACTCAGGTCCTGTATGACATCACACTGATGTTGGACAACAGGATGCCTTCATCCGACATACAGGACTTCGCGTTGGAGCTCAAGCCAACGAACACAAGCAAGCATAAAATGAGAAGTTAGTGAATATTGTGACTTGTCACATTTTCTTCTGAATTCATAGGGACTCTTTATAATAGTATCTCTATTTCAGAAATAGTTTTCCAGAAGGAAAACAGTGTATGTGTCTACTGTCTAAAAATTGTTCTCTTGTGGAGAAAATTGTTCTTCCTGAGGAATTTGAACTTACGGTATTTCGTCACCTGCCGGAAAATCCCTATCCGGGTGTAACAATCAGCTCTGATGTGTCAAATGAACTTCTTCTTATAGTCTTTGGTAGCGATTTGACAATAGGACTCAAAGAGATCATTATGTATATAGCCAAATCGCATAAGCGCTTGGTGTTTGGAAACTGGGGCAATGGTCAACCCAACAAAAGCAACAGTGACATGGTTCTCTTTGAATAACTATATTGTCAACACACCAACATCAACTGTACATCTGTGTTCAGAGACGGTGGAAAGAACGCAGGCAATGAACTACCTAGGGATACGTTTTGATCAAAGTCTTGCTTATCGTGAGCACAAATACCGGATGATAATAAAGGCCAAGCGAGGCTTGGCTGCCATGCAGGTGATGGCGGCGACAAACTGTGAACAGCGCCATCTATGTCTCATTTACGAGGGTCTGGTCCTTTCTGATTTGGAGTATGCGATGGCGATCTTGACTATCAGCCGTAAGCAGATGGAAAGGATACAGAACGAAGCTATGCGTATTATTCTTGGACGCACAAGAGATACAGCATGCAGGGCGATGCGCTACCTTATTGATTTTCCAACCATTGGGGGCAGAATGAAAATTTGCAGAGCACGTGCCTACTTCAGAGTCAACGCAAACACATAACATGCACTGCACAGTGAAATTAAGAAGGTAAAGGGCAGCAGGTTAAATTAGAGGAAAGTTGTGAATGGGTCAAACGGAAGACATTCTTCGACAGGTGTGTTCACTTGAGGACTTAGAACCTGGCGAGGAGTGGGTACGAATGGCAACAGATTTCTGCACGTCCGTTTCAGTTTGCATTCAACTAGACAGAAAATGCATTCAAGAAAATCCGGCTGCTGTGGAGGCGGAAGTACAGGTCTTCGAGAATTCTGTGCATACAGACAAACATATAGACATACATATAGATTAAAAGTCATATATATATATATATATATATCTTATATATAAAAAAGACTTGTGCGTCCGTATCTCTGTCCGTATGTCCTTTATTTGTTCGCGAACGGCCCATCCGATTGAGATTAAATTTTCTACACGCCTTCCTTTCATTCCAGAGCTGTCAACTGTGATATTTTGTTAGTGTGAAATCGCCTGCTTACTCAGTATTATTTCATTTTTCATTTTTCATCATAATTTCATATATCTCAGGGGACCTAACTCTGTAAAAGTTATTTCAAGGGGCATAACTTTTCTGTATAACTTATAGTCATATTGTGGCATCGTTTTCAAAGATTTATAAACTCTTTGTCCATAGTTATGTACCGGCATATGAGTTATAATAAATAATGATACAATCTGTAAGGCATTTTCAAAGTTTTCATAAAAATGATGCACAATGCATAACATTGTAACTCATCTTTTTTTGCTTAAGAAGTTACTGTAGTCATGCAGGTGATTAGAAAGAGTTTTCATTAAAAATAATGGATGGTGTGTGGAAGAACGTTCTTTTAAGTTACATTTTTTTTTGTTGTATGAATTTAATGAAGCCGGACAGGGTCAGGCAGACAGATAGACAGACAGACAGACAGATAGACAGTCGGGAACAGGAACTTATATGACTACTTATATAAATTAAATGAGATGCTTCACACCAGGAGTTGGGCGATGTCGGGCCAGGTCAGACAGACAGACAGACAGACAGACAGACAGATAGTCGGTAACGGGAACGGGAACTTATATGACTACTTATATGAATTAAATGAGATGCTTCCCACCAGGGACTGGGCGAAGCCGGGCAGGGTCAGCTAGTATCTTATATATAAAAAAGGAGCGTATCTCTGTATGTATTTATGTATCTCTGTATGTCCTTCATTTGTTCGCGAACGGCCCATCCGATTGAGATGAAATTTTCTACACGCCTTCCTTTCATTCCAGAGCTGTCAACTGTGATATTTTGTTAGTGTGAAATCGCCTGCTTACTCAGTATTATTTCATTTTTCATTTTTCATCATAATTTCATATATCTCAGGGGACCTAACTCTGTAAATGTTATTTCAAGGGGCATAACTTTTCTGTATAACTTATAGTCATATTGTGGCATCGTTTTCAAAGATTTATAAACTCTTTGTACATAGTTATGTACCTTCATATGAGTTATAATAAATAATGATACAATCTGTAAGGCATTTTCAAAGTTTTCATAAAAATGATGCTCAATGCATAACATTGTAACTCATCTTTATTTGCTTAAGAAGTTACTGTAGTCATGCAGGTGATTAGAAAGAGTTTTCATTAAAAATAATGGATGGTGTGTGGTAGAACGTTCTTTTAAGTTACATTTTTTTTGTTGTATGAATTTAATGAAGCCGGACAGGGTCAGGCAGACAGATAGACAGACAGACAGACAGATAGACAGTCGGGAACAGGAACTTATATGACTACTTATATAAATTAAATGAGATGCTTCACACCAGGAGCTGGGCGATGTCGGGCCGGGTCAGACAGACAGACAGACAGACAGATAGCCGGTAACGGGAACGGTAACTTATATGACTACTTATATGAATTAAATGAGATGCTTCCCACCAGGGTCTGGGCGAAGCCGGGCAGGGTCAGCTAGTCTTATATATAAAAGGCGATCTCCGTCCGTCTGTCTGTCTGTCTGTATGTCCCTATGTCCTTTATGCGCTCGCGAACGGCCCATCCGATTGAGATGAAATTTTCTACACGTCTTCCTTTCATCAGCGCAGCCCACTGTCATATTTTTTTTAGTGTGAAATCGGCTGCTTACCCAATATTATTTCATTTTTCATTTTTCATTATAATTTCATATATCTCAGGGGACCTAATTCTGTAAAAATTATTTCAAGGGGCATAACTTTTCTGTATAACTTATAGTCATATTGTGGCATCGTTTTCAAAGATTTATAAACTCTGTGTCTATAGTTATGTACCGGCATATGAGTTATAATAAATAATGATACAATCTTTAAGGCATTTTCAAAGTTTTCATAAAAATATTGCACAATGCATAACATTGTAACTCATCTTTTTATGCTTAGAAGTTACTGTAGTCATGCAGGTGATTAGAAAGAGTTTTCATTAAAAATAATGGATGGTGTGTGGAAGGACATTCTTTTAAGTTACTTTTGTTGTTGTATGAATTTAATGAGACGCTACCCGCCAGGAGCTGGGCGAAGCCACGCCGGGTCAGATAGATAGACAGACCCACCTTTTCGCTGCAGTTGTCTACTCCTCCTTTTCCTTCTTCTGCTGATGCTGCTGCCGCCGCTCCATTTACCCAAGTTAATTGTTGGGGGAAGATGTAAAGATCTTTCAAGTGCTCTTTCTAATGCTTTTTGTAAGTTGGTCTTCGTTTATCTAAGGTTGTTCTAACTGCAACCAATAAATGATTAGACAGACAGGCAGACAGACAGACAGACAGAGAGGGAGGGACGGACAGACAGACAGACAGACAGACAGACAGACAGACAGACAGTCGGGAACGGGAACTTATATGACTACTTATATGAATTAAATGAGATGCTCGCCATCAGGGGCTGGGCGAAGCCGGGCCGAATCAGACAGACAGACATATAGACAGACAGACATACATATAGACAGACAGACAGATAGATAGTCGGGAACGGGAACGGGAGCTTATATGACTACTTATATGAATTAAATGAGATGCTCCACACCAGGAGTTGGGCGATGCCGGGCCGGGTCAGACAGACAGACAGACAGAAAGACAGACAGAAAGACATACATACATACATACATACATACATACATACAGACAGACAGACAGACAGACAGACAGACAGTCGGTAACGGGAACGAGAACTTATATGACTACTTATATGAATTAAATGAGATGCTCCCCACCAGGGACTGGGCGAAGCCGGGCCGGGTCAGCTAGTATATATATATATATATATATATATATATATATATATATATATATATATATATATATATATATATATATATATATTAGACAGAAAGACAAACATACCGACAGACAGACAGACAGACACGACATTGCCACGAGTTCACACAATAATTGCTTTAACATGGTCTAGCACTATATACCCAGTGACATCACACCACCCACTGGATGCCTGTACAAAATGGTCGAGTCTCTGTGGCGAAGTGGTCAAGCCGTTTGACTCGTGCTCCGAAGGTTGTGGGTTCGATTCCGGGCCGCTACCTTCGGTTTACGAGTTAAATGTTTCGGAGACTTCTGTGGGTCGTCACTAAAAGCTACGAAGTTCGTGCTTTGTGCGACTCTTTCCGTGCTGCGGAAAGAGACCGAGCCATATAGGATAAAACCCGGTGCGATGAAGTCAACCCTGTCGACTTTTAAGCGACTTTTAAGGTCTAGCACTATATACCCAGTGACATCTGTCAGAATCTCGAATGTCTCCAACCGAGATGCAGGAACATCGTTACGCCCGCCAGGCGAATAGTCCCCAACCGGGATGCAGTAACATCGTTACGCCCGCCAGGCGAGTATTAGTTACCTGCCCGCAGGTTGCTGGCTGACGCGATAGCCAGCGGTCAGGCAAGGACAAAGCAAGACGCACGCAGTCCTCGTGCGTCCATCCACAGAGGGAAAGCGCTTTGCGAGAAACAGACAGACAGCTGGGGTACTCGGACCAGACAGGACGTGTGGGTAGAGAAAGGCTTTGTGTAGTTCTGTGCCCGAAAGTCGAATGCTTGTACATCTTGTGAGATAGACTGTAAGCTGTGGGTTGTCTGTAAGTGTATTGATATATAATATATGTATTGTAATGATCATCACATGCCAAACTAGATCGTATTGCATGTGATCTGTAAATAAATCCATTGAACTTCGTGTCGTTGTGTCTCAAGTCCAATCATGTTGTACTTGTACTTGTCTCACATGTGTTAGGTATAACGAGCCAGGTTTAAGACCCTGACATGTGTGAACGTGGGGGCTCGTCCGACTTTAATTTAATTAAGATTTGAACCTAGATTTGTTAACTTTTGTCCAGCTTTAATGTACATTTAAATGTCAACGTGAAGGCTCATCCTCAGATATATTATTACATTTGTTTGAATATGGAGGCTAGATGTGAACGTAAAGTACATACATATTGTTTGATCTTGTAAACGTGTAAAACATCAGTGATTGTGTAACTTGTCGCCATTTTGACCTTGTCGACATTGTAAAATCGTCGCCATTGTAACCTTGTCGCCATCTTGTAAACTTGATGTCTATGTCCTTACTGAATGTCATCTTGATGTAAGTGATGTGTCATCAGTGTTGTAGAGTGTTGAGATATATTTAGATTGTCTTTGTGAAGTTAGTTGTGGAAAGCAGAAAGTTTCGGAAAGAAAGTGACTTGTGGTTTTGAAAAAAAAAATTGTGTTAGTAATCCAAAATGATGTTAGCAATGTCTGTCACTTCCGACTACGAAAAAGCAAGTCAGAAGTGTGTTAGGACTACTAAATTATTATAGACAGTTAATACCAGATTTTGCTGAACTAACTGAAAAATTTACTAACCTACTAACGAAAGATCAACCTGAAAAGATTGTAAACAATGATGTATTACCACCTGTAAATGAATGTACAAATACCAACCTGGCTATGCCAGAACATACATGTAATTGTGTGAATGTAACATCAATGTGTAATGAGAATGATCGTTGTAATGTAGTAAATGCAGTGACTCGATCTACTGCACAGATGCAAGATCGAATCGATCAAACAGAGGCTTTACAACGAGTAAGTCCTGTTGTAACATCTCCTGAGACAACTAGGGAGACGTTTATAACATCTCAGAAAGCCGATCGATCTCTGCAAAAGTATTTTAAACTTATAGGCCAAAAGCCAAGAGTAGCAAAGAATGCTCAATGGTACTTTCCTCTCAAGAACGGAATTCTAACACGGTATTACACCAGAGGTTCCAGCACTATAGAACAAACAGTGCTACCGTTAGAAAACCGCAAGCAAGCATTGAACATAGCTCATGACATACCCTTTGCAGGACACATGGCTTATGCTAAAACTAGAGCAAGGTTACTTACTCAATTTTATTGGCCAAAGTTTTGCAAAGATACCAAACAGTATTGCAGATCATGTGACATCTGTCAAAAGCTCATGAAAAAGGGTAAACACCCACAAGCTGAATTGCAAGTTACTGATTTGGCTAGTAGACCGTTTGAAAAGATCTCGGTCGATATAGTTGGTCCTCTGAACCATATAACATCTAAAGGTAATAGATACATTGTAACACTCATTGATCTATGTACTCGTTGGCCAGAGGCAATTCCAATGAAGAACATAACTTCCAACGACATCATGGAAGTGTTCTTTCATATTTTTGCGAGGGTAGGATTCCCTGATACCATCCTTTCAGATCGGGGTAGCCAATTTATTTCCTCGGCTACACAAGCCTTTACCAAAATGTTGGGTGTTAAACAATGCTTCAACAGTCCATATCACCCACATTCGACCGGTATAGTAGAAAAGATTAATGGCGATATGAAACATATGCTCTCTAAGGTAACCCAAGAACATCCTGAAGATTGGGATACTTATCTGCCTGCCATTTTGTTTGCATATAGGGAAGTGCTCCATTCCAGCACTGGGTTCTCACCATTCGAAATGTTATATGGTGCACAACCACGCGGCCCATTATCTCTGTATGAATCTGTGTTGACTGGAAGTACAACTGTGTCTAAACCCATTTCACCATATGAACATGTAACATCATTGCGTGATAGAATTATGAAATCATGTATATTAGCCAAAGAAGCTCTCCAAAAATCAGGAGCTATTTACCGACAATATGCTAACAGAGGAAATAGAACTATTACACTGACGCCAGGACAGGACGTTCTTCTTCTTCCTAACTGACTCATGGCAAGGACCGTTCAAAGTGCTACGACAAATTTCGACGGTAGATTACGAGATTGCAGTTAGGGACAAACATAAAATTTTCCATATTAACATGCTCAAACCTTATCACCACAGGCAAGACGAACAAGTAGAGACTGCAGCAAGCACCTCCATAGTGGACCAGACGGACGACAACGACACTGACGAGATACCGACACCAGTTCTTGACACAACGACCAACTTACAAGACATTCAGGTTTTGGGATTTTGTAATGATCCATAACAAATTCAAAATTTTGGGTGAATGCTGCTATGCAATCACCTGTGTTGTAACTTCTGATCAGACCTTGGTACTTCTTATGAGGTTGATCTTTGTCTGTTTCTCTATTCACTTTCTCTTTAGAACATTCAGCTTTTAGCTGTTCAATTTTCAGTTGTGTTTCTTGCTCTTCTCTCTTACTTTGGGCTAAGATCTCAGCTTGCCTCACTGCCGCTTCTGACTGTTTTAGAGCAGCTTCTGATTGTGCTTGTTGAAGCTTTAGAGCAGCTTCTGATTGTGCCTGTTGAAGCTTTAAAGCAGCTTCTGAGTCTGCCTCTTTACTTTTCAGAGCAACTTCTGATTGCTTTAATGCCCTTTCGGCTGCTCTCTCATTCCTCTCACTAATTTGCTCTTGTTTCACAAGATATTCTGCATATTCACTTTTACTCCATGTTCTCAATCCCTCACCAGACATATTCATTTTTAAACCCATTTCAATGAAATCGTTTAAAGAAGACATGATGAACAATAGATATGATGGAATAAATATAAACAAAATTACTTATGATGTTAGTAAGTTACAAGTATTTATAGCACAGTTAACGTCTAAAGCCAGACTAACGAAAGTATAAAGAAAGATGAAAAAAATTTTTATACTCAAGTAATCCTTGGGTACTGTGCTGTTCAGTGGTGCTCGAAATCACACTGGAACGTCTTTCGGGTTGACGCACAAAAAATTTTTGAAGTTCACCAGACTCAGGTAAAGTTGTCACAAAAACCCTGTACTTTTTAAACTAAACGAAATTAGAACGTTTGTAAATGTATGGTGTGTGTAATGTCACTGAAGTCTGTAAAGGTTTGTATGCTGTCAAGTATTATTGTTAGTCGTTACCACTTTCAACAACTTTCACGCTCACACTACCTCTATTCAATGACATTCAAGGGCACGGCCGCCATTTTGGATTTTAGGTACAAAATTTGTTGAATTTAGTGCTAAGTCTGAAGACGCCTCGGTTGGCTTCAAATAATATCTTTACACTTATAATTTAATTAAATCAACTCTATTAATTCGTTACTTTACCTTAATCTATGACTTGCGCACTACTATCGGCATGTTCACATTCGCTTCAAACTCGGACAAAAAAAATTTATACGTTCGCATTTGATTCAAAACCCGGACGAAAGCCACCACATTCGCACTTGTCAGAGTCTTGCATAACACAAGACAAGTAGCTCGTTTTCTGGCAAGTGTGAAGTAATATCAAACTATCAAATCACACGAAGTGAATATCCGAAAGTATTATTCACACGTTTTATTGACGCGCCGCATTTATCATCGCACAAACATCGCGCACTGACAATCCATAACAATCATTATAGCATAAACAAAATCACTACAATACATAATAATACATGCAAGCAATAAACATCTCAGTTACAGTCAAACTATACAAGCGTTCGAACCAGTCTCCCACTGTCATACAGGCTAGCTCTCAAGGCAGATTCAAACTCAACTCGCATTCCCTTGCGACCTGTCCGTTCAACGATCTAAGCCCGTCTGCCCGTTCTGGCGTCCTACACGCTTACACGCACACGTCAGCTGGTGTCCCCTGCACGGTTCACGGGGTGAACTCAATTGCTGTGCGTGGCTACCTATCCGGGCGTCGGTAACGACGCCGCGTTCTCTCTGCCGTGTTTAACATTACTCAGAGTTGCGTGTTGTTATGTTGTCTGGCGTTGGTACAGACAACGCGTCGCAACCTCGGATGTGAGACCTTGACAATACACCATATATCCGCCCATGCAACAAATGTATCTACAGCTCTCTGTAGCAATATGGTGGCCACTGATGCATGTTCATTTGCGCTCCAAAAAACCAGGTCATCAACGTACATTGCCGCTTTAATTCCATCGGGTAGATTTGCAAAAAGATCATTGATGAAGATTAGAAAAAGTGTTGGGGACAGGACTCCACCCTGGGGAACACCGTGACGCAGTAGTACTTTCTTGCTCTTGAGACCGTCTATCTGTACTCGGGCTCTTCTGTTGTGCAAGTATGCTTTTACCCGTTTGTACATTCTTCCATTGACTTTACAGTTTCTCAGTTGGGTCTGTAGCTGGAGGCAATGGAACTGTCTTTCCCAGATTTTAGGAGGGGTATCATGATTGCTTCTCTCCAGACTTGTGGAATACTGCCTAAGGTCCATGTATTATTAAAGATCTGTAGCAGCTTTGCTTTGGCCTCTGTTCCTAGGTTCCTGATCATTTCATTGGAGATACCATCAGCTCCTGGTGATTTTCTCATTTTCAGTTTTGATATGGCTAGCTCCAGTTCACTGAATGTGATAGGTGTCTCCATAACCTCATGTACAATTTCCTTCTGTCCTGTATTTTGCCATTTCTCTCGAATCTCCTGTTGTTTCTCTGGACTAATTTCAATATTGTTATCTTGTGCGAATGAGTCCACAAAATGGTCAACTGCTTGATTTCCTGTTAAGATGTTTCCGTCTTTATGTAGCGTAATTTTTGAGTTTCTCCCTGTGCCCTCATCGTTAAGCTGTTTTATTAGCCTCCATAACTTCCTTGCGTCTCTTTCAAAGTTCAGTGACTCTGTTTTCTCCTGCCAGCTTTTCCGTCTAGCCTGCAGTTGGGCCCTTTGAAATTTGGCTTTTGCGTGCTGATATTTATTGTGGTGCTCTTGGCTGGGATTGGCCTCTGCTTGTTTTCTACATACATCCACATCATTATGCAACTGTTCCAGTTCACTATTCCAGTAGGGTTTATAATGTTTACGGGCTCCTCTTGGTATTGTTTCTCGTGCTGTTTGTAGTATGCATTTCCCAAACTCTTCAACTACTTTATTTATGTCCTTCTCAGTGTTCAGATTTCTAACCAGTATGCTGGTGCGATGCTTGTACATTGCCCAGTCTGCTTTCTTGTAGTTCCACCTCGAGAGGGTGCTGCTTTCACTTACAAGCTCATTTTCTACAGTTAGAAAGACTGGCCGATGGTCACGGCCACCAAGTTGTTTCCCAACAATTCGTGTAATGTTCCACTCCAGGTCTGGTGAATGAAACGCCAGGTCAGGTGTAGTTGTAGAGTGCCATGATCTCGAGTAGAAGGTATGTGGGTCAGACGGCTTGTTAATCAGGATGAATCTATTCTCATCCTGCCAATCTTCCAATCTCTCTCCTCTCTGGTCCATGTGATCATAGCCCCAGCTCTGCGAATGGCTGTTGAAGTCGCCACACACAATCATTTTTCCTTTTAATGGTAGTGTGTCCAGTGCCTGTGGGCGGTCATTTGGACAGTAGTAATTGATCAGGTGAAAGTCTGTATTGTCTGTTTAAGTGCCTGATACTCAGCCCCTTCCATGTGAACTTCAATTTGGGAAGCAGGAATGTTGTTTTTGACAAGAGTCAGTATCCCACCCTTTCGCCTGTCCTTTCGGTCAGATCGGTAACACTGGTAGCCTCTGATTTTGAAGGCTATATTTTCGTTCAGGTGAGTTTCTTGCAAGCAGCATACACTTACATTTTCATTGGCCAAGATGTTTTCTAGTTCTATTCTTATTTTGGTGATACCCTCTGCATTCCAGTGCATTATTTTAAGTCTTTGTTTAGTACGGCCCTCTGACTCCGCTGGACATCTGAGAAGGACCTCCATTATTTGTGGTTAGACCCTTACGTGGCATAAGGCCCGGCACTGCACCTGTCTGTGGGACCAGAGCAGGGCGAGCACCATAACATGTAGCAGTTGTCGACATAATTCACGGCGTTATTGCGTGGCAGCCTGATTTCTGTGGTGCGCCTCCTGGCTGGCTGCCTCCGTCTTCAGCACCTATCTTTTGCAAGAGAAGACTATGGTCTTACTCGACACACGAACACATAATGCTGTTCTTCCGGTCTGTTATTTATAGATACAACCAAAATAATGACGTCACCGCCAGTGTAGGCTATAACAGCTTTAGTCACTGCGTTAGAGAGTACCCCAGAAGAAAAGTTAATTATACTTAATGACGTATTTACAAGAACCGTTGGTATGAACAATCCAAAATATTCAATAAAGAGGCACATGACTGAAAAAGTTGCCTTCACGATTCTTTTCTTCAGTACTTTGAATCAAAGCTCTTGAATCCCGAAAACATAAATATTGTGGACATATGCTATTTAGTACATTTGAATTTCTTCATTCGACTCTGGCAGACTCTCCTTGACCTTAACATAACAACAGAATGTTTACTTTGCAAATTGAAGTATTTGACATTTTATCAGCATTTTATTTCCGAACCAAACAGCCATGCCAGTAGCTTGTTGACCAAATCAAATGATAATGTCCAAAATGAGGAAATACGCATAAGAAAACCATCTCTAGAAATAAAATCACACACAGACCTTAACGTATCACCGGCCTATCAGCCATATTGGATATGGGTGTAGACACTATTCAAGATTATTTAGATCCTAATCCCAATCTAGGTTATGAGTTTGAGAAAGAAATAGCAGACTACAAATTTCCCGATGAGAAAGAAATTCGTGGAAGGTGCATCCAGTTTTTAATAGAGCTATTGACACAGCTGCGTTTACGTACACCCGATAACGTTCAAGTGTTGCAGTCCATGTCATGTCTTAGTGGAAGTGAATGCCTACAGCCAATGAAGCCCTGTATATTGGATCTTGCTAAAATGTTTGTAGAAGATGCAGCTACTCTCACCCGCATCGATTTCCAGTGGAGAAAATTTCATCATATGCAGTGGACACAGACCTCTGACACACTTGGACAGTGGGCTGAAATAGCCTCATACAGGGATGCCACCGGTGAAAATCCTTTCCAAGATCTTACAGATTTAGCTTTAACTCTGCTCATTTTACCTCATTATAATACGGACGTGGAGCGTATTTTCAGTCAGATGGGAGTTATACAATCAAAATTGCGGAATAGACTTAGCATAAAGAGTTTGACAGCTGTTTTGACTATTAGATATGGAATGAAAAGATATGGCAAATGCTGTCATGATTATAAACTACCTAAGGATATTCAGCGAAAAATTGGATCACAGGAGGCATATACATGTTTCTTTCAATCATCCTCCTCATCCTCATCATCGCAGGAGCAAACATAACAGGAAATAGCTACAGAAACTGAAGAGGAGTTGTTTGACTGGGATTTGGCATATCTGGAATAAACTTTATTCGAATATTCAGTGATAATAATAAATTATAATGTGCTACTTTATAACATTTTGAATGAATACCACCAGTGCTTGTTTTAGTGATTTCCCAAAAAATAGTATTGTAATTTGGTGCTTTTTTGGCTCGAAAGTAGTTCTGATTGGGATTTGGCGGATCTGTAATAAACTTCATTGTAATATGAAGTGATAATAATAAATTATACTGTGCTACCTTGTTACATTTGTAATAAAAACAGTTGGTGCTTCCTAAAAAATTTTGGTGCTTTTTAGTGCTTTTTTGGGGTCGATTTTGGTGCTTTTTCCTCAAAGGGAGATGGCAACACTGTCTGTAATCTGTACCTATTAACGTTTGTCCGCTAATATTAGTCCAGTGTAGAACTGTGACACTGATGCCCATCCGTTCGCTATGTGTCGAAGGAGTTACAGACACAATTCCTAATCCCGCATACTTCCATCAAAACACAGCTGCTAGTAATTAGACAGTAGACTATCAGGGAAGGCTAACCCGGTCAACAAACGCCCGCAGAAGTCGGATGTGTCGGCCTAACTGCGCAAGAATGCAGCTCTGCTGTAAACTGGCACAACGCAATCACGTCCGAAAAAAACCAACACTTCGGATGAACGCAGAAGAAGAAGACAGCAGACCGCCGTGCGCTGGGTTTCTTACGATGGTATGGGTGCCGGTCTTTCAGAAAACAATGGCAAACTACTGAACGTAAACTTGCCAAGAAATTGCAATAAGCGAAACAGTGCTGGGGATCACTGCGACGTCCTGTAAATGATATGCAGCTAACTTTCTTTTTGACCTGGTAAACTAGGATAGTTTTAAAAATTTGCCTTGATGTGAATTCGAACCTGGGACCACTAGGGCGGGAGGCAAGCATGCAAGCCACTGAGCTGCCACAACACTCAAGGCCTTAAACACAGAAGCCACACAAATATGTGGCACAATTTATTGCCTGGCATACTTTGCTGAAGGTATATACTGCAGAGATATATCTCATATTATTTTGATAAGATTTATGAAGTTTTTAAAAATAAAAAATAAGATATACGAAGTGTTTTTTAAAAGATATATGAAGTATATTTTATAAGATATATGAAGTGTTATTTTTTAAAGGGCCTCTTAGTCCCACTATATGCCTTTCGGCCCTTCGTGGTCCACCAAGGCTCGACTGGCAGTGTAAGTGGTCAGTGATTTGATGATTCCAGTTTACAGTTTGGATGACCGCCTCTTCTTGTTATTTTTGGAAAAAGGTTTGGTCATGAATTTTGACCTAGCCCTTCTACAGGAGCTTTTATCTTATGTTTTTATTTTGCTTAGACTTTTCAAACGTTCATAGAAACGTTTATTTGCAAAATTATTTCATTTACAATTTAGAATCTAAACTTCTGGAAAAACCAGTTGTTTCTGCCAGTCTTGTACCTCTCCTAAAATTTGGCTTTGACTTGCCTTCTTACCTTCCTCTTGAGTGCAGGATCTCTGAAGACGTCTTTGTGAACAACATTCTTGTCAGAGTTGATGTCCATAGAGTATGCGGTGGACATGAGGTGATTGTAGTTGAAAACCTTGACAAAGGACTTCACCTTGGATCTCTACTTCAGCTTCTTCTTGCCCATGCTTCGTGTCACTTTCCTGGGATACCTATCAATACCAGCAACCAGAGCATGGCTGTAAGGTTTATCTGTTGTTCCATCACCATAATTCTTCACAATGACGGTTTTTATTCCTGAAAATCGCCCCCCCCCAACACAAGCACAACTTTTTCCATATTTCATAGGAGTTAGTTAATTGCATATCCTTTACAGGACGTTGCAGTCAACACAAGCATTTTTTACAATTGCGATCTTTTGGCGAGTTTACGTTCAGTAGTTTGCCATTGCTTTCTGAACGATCAGCACCCATAACATTTCGTAAAAAACCAACGCAACGCGGTCTGCTGCCAAATAGCGCACAGCTGTGTTTCGAACGCGGGTATTCGGGATCACGAACTGCACCACTAACTCATATGTGAAGTGAATATATGAATAATACTTTAGCTGAAACAATTAAAACACATTCGTTCGTTCTCATCATTACCCCTACCCCGTTCAACCTCAAAGAGACGTTATAGTATGGTCCATCACCGGCTCAAAATGATAGTCCTGTGACTAGTCAGCCACCAAGGCAGCTGCCCATGGTTTTACCCTTACAGTCTTATAAATCGGGGCATGCAACAGGACTGTTAAAACTCATTTTTTGCACCCCCCATGGTGGACCCCAGAAGTAGACCATGCTTGGAAAGCAAAGAGAGCTGCAGTGAAGCAGCTAAGGAAAGTGCGACAGACACCCCGAAGCTCTCGAGAGGAAGTGGACACAGCGGAAAATGTCAAGAAAGACAAGGTGGAGGTTTTCAAGCGCTGTGCTGCAGAGGCCAAAAACGCAAAATGGGAATGTTTCATGAAGGAGATTGGAGGTGATCAAACACTGCGAACATTCTGGAAACTGCACAGAAAAGATCGGCCTATGACAGTGGAAAATATTTTAGAGATGATGGTGTGCGCGTGACAACAGACAAAGAGAAAGGGAAGGCATTTCTCCAGAGATTTTTAGAGCAGACCAATCATAATGATGCGGACACCAGGGATGCAGTTAGAGAGGAGTTATCTGGCACCATGAAGAATATGCATTATGAAGACATCATACGGGTTAAAGATGTTAAACATATTTTGAAAAAGGCAAAAGACACGGCACAAGGGCCCGATGGGGTCAGGTATGGCCACATGAAGGCTTTGAGCGATGCAGACCTGAAGGAGATGACCGACTGCTTTAACCAGAGCATTAGGACAGCATCAGTACCGTCGGATTGGGTGCACAGCTATCTCATCCCTCTCCCCAAACCATTCAAGGATCATTCAAAGCGTAGCGGCTTTAGGATCATCACCCTTCAAAATACATTTTGGATGATTCTAGAGAAGATAGTCGCTGTCAAGCTGCAAGAGTTGTTGGAAAGGGAGAAGCTTCTTCCAAGAGGCCTGGGGAGCTACAGGCCAGGAAAAGATACCTGGTCAAATGCAGCCACTTTTGCCGTTGAAGTTTATGAGGGATTCCAGAGTAGACAGCAAACGATGGCGGCAGCGCTTGATCTCGAGGATGCGTACAATAGAGTACGATATGATATTTTGATGACCGCACTGATGGTTGGTGAACTGGATAGCAGCCGTCCTGCATTCTCGTCGGGTTGCTCTCAGTCTGGGTGTATTGACTTCAGAGCCACATATTTTAACCCCGGGACTGCCACAGGGATCTGCAATCTCACCGGTGCTCTTTAACGTGTATACGAGCAAGATTGCAAACCTAGAAGCACCAAGGGTTGGAAGGATACTAACATTTGCAGATGATATTCTTGCATATACACAGGGAGAGATAGGGAGCAAACAGCCCAGGAGCTACAGGCGATAGTTGACAAAGTGATTGACTGGTGCACTGAACAGAATGCTGTCATCCACTCAGAAAAGGCAGCTGTTTTGTGGTGCTCTCTGGACAACAGGACTGTGAGTGCTGATGTCCCAAGCCTCGCGATAGATAGTAGAAGCATCAACAGAGAGAACAAACTGAAGTATCTGGGAATCACATTTGACAGGAGCCTGTCCTTCAAGGACCATGTGGAGACGGTTGTGACAAGATCTCAAAAGGGACTCAGTGCACTTAAAACTATGGCTGCAATGGACACAGAGCAGAGAATGCTTTTCACACTGTAACAGCACTTGATCCTCCCAGTGATTGATTATGGACTAGGACTGCTCATTGTCTAAAAGAGTCAGCTGGTGAAATTAGAGAGCATACAGAACGAAACTATGCGGGTCATTCTGGGATGCACCAGAGACACCCCAACGTATGCGTTACATTCTTGATTTGCCGACTGTTGCTGGTAGGCTTAAGGTGATGCAGGCGAAGGCATACTCCAGAGTAGCTGCAGACACAGATCACCCGTTGCATGAGGAGCTGAATACAGTTAAGGGTCAGCGACGGATAATAGGGAAATCAAGGATGGTTCAGGCGGAGGATACGATCAGACAGGTATGCATCTTGGAGAACATTAGGCGAGGATAGGAGTGGGTCAGAGTGCCAGCGGAGCAGTCAGACTTGTGCAGAGTTATAATCACACTGAGCCGGGAGTGCAGGGAGTTTCCAGCAGGGGCCACGGAAGTGGAAATCCAGCAACTAATCCAGGATAATGGTCGCTCGGGTGATGCGATTATCTACACAGACGGTTCGGTGTTGAGAGGTAGGAGAAGTGCCTGGGGGTTCTTAGCAAAAGCTAATGGTCGACTTTTGGTGCAGGAGAGCCTAGCATATGATACCACAACATCGAGCTTAAGAATGGAGGTGGAGGCGGTCAGTGCAGCTTTCTGCTGGATGGAGAATACGATACACACACACACACACACACACACACACACACACACACACACACACACATACACACCACACACACACACACACACACACACATATCGTGATTGTAACTGACTCAGAAAGCTTGCTGTGGAAGGTGAGGACACGCAAGCTTCGTACAGAGTGGCTTGCTTCGCTTCGGAGGTAACAGGTGGCAAGCATCGCCTGGACCTTTTCTCCGGGGCATGCCGGTTTGCTGGGGAATGAACAGGTGGACAGATTGGCTGGCTCTGCAAAACTTGGCGGGGTATTGATGCATGACAAGGCAGACGTAGTTGCGACCTTGTGGGAGCGCTTGTACACCTCGGAGGAGCAAATGGATCACTTGGGTCTGGCAAGAATGCGACAGCGTGGAGTGACGAGGGGATCTGGCCGACGCTCGACGCTCAGAGGAAAGGCGAGACGGATATATAATGAGATTGCTACTGGTACTATTGGTGTTGAAACTCTTCGCTGGCTGCTGAGGATGGGGACGGAGTATGGGAATATCCCGAATGCTGTAATGTCGGTTTCTAAATCAATCAATCTTATCGATCCGAAGGTGATTGTTGTACATATCTGATAATGGACCGATGACTAATTAATAACTGCTAAAACACATAGGCACAGGTATTCTTCAAATGTGGACCATTTGTTATCCCCACGGTAATTTCAAATTTAACACGAACTCGTTAAGTAGAAATCAGTAAACAACACTGGAGGATATTTTCATGAAATTTATGTTGAAGTTATTCCACATACAGATTGTATACCATTATAATTATTCTTTATCTGAAACACATTTTACTTGCTTGTTCAATGAAAGTAATTATATGTTTGTCCAGAATAACCTACGGATTGTATCTCCTTATATCTGGAATAGTATTAAATAGAAGATGTGAATCTGCAACTTTGACTTTACTGCAAGAACATCAAGTCAGATATGGTGAAGATACCGTGTTTTCCCCCGAAGACCTACCCATATAATAAGCCCTAGCACGATTTTTCAGGATGGTTTACTATAAGACTTACCCCTAAAATAAGCCCTAGTTAAGATCGTTAGCTAGAATGAGAGACTTTTGCCGAGTGGCCAACCGGAGTACAGACGTCACTGGTGCGCACTTGATAATGAAGAATTCATAGGTTACAATCACTGACAGCTGTGCTACCAATGCAGTTCGAGCAGGTTACATGGACAAGAAATGCTCATTTAAGGAAAGCTTTATTGCTGGACATGAGAGACGAAGGCCAATGGTTCTACAGAAAATGGAATCGCAAGAAGTTCAGGCCTGAATTCGGGATTTGGAGAGTTTATGACGATGTTCCAGAAGAAGATGACATTACTGTGTTTGAATAAATGTAGAATTTATTACATGAATAAATGTAGTGTTTTTATAGATGAAAAAAAAAAAAGAATAGACATCCCCTGAAAATAAGTCCAAGTGCATATTTTTAAGCTAAAACCCGGTCTTATTTTCGAGGAAACACGGTATGTGGTGAGATAAAGAATAATAATTAACCAACACAGAACTGGTGTCATCAGTTTCTACACGCTGGGGAAGGAGACATTGGAAAGGGGGTCTCAGCACTAGTGTACTGATAGTTCGACGTGCAGTGAGGATGATATGTTGACTAACTAATTAGCTAACTACCTAGCTAGCTACCTAACTAACCAACCAACTAACCAACTAATTAACTAACTAATTAATCAACTAACTACCCGCCCAGCTAGCTACATAACTAACCAACCAACTAATTAATCAACTAACTAACTAATCGATCAACAAACTAACCAAATAGTTACCTAACCAATAAACTAATTAACTAAAAGACCAACTATCTAACTAACGTGCTATCCAACAAAATAACTAACCTTTCTAACTAACAAGCTAGCTAATTAACCAATCAACTAATTAGCTAACTAACTAGCTAACCAACAAACTAGCTAATCAGTTAACTGACTGACTGACTGACTGACTAACTAACTAACCATCAAACTAGGTATCTATCAAACCAACAAACTAGCTAACTAACCAACCAATCAAGTAACTAACCGACTTACCAACCAACTAGCTAACTAACTGCATAGAAAACACATTGTCCTATTGCATGGACACGTTGAGACTAATTCCCAATGGCGATCCACGACACCTTCATGCTGAAGATGATAGTATCAAACCAGGTGTAGCAGCTTGCTCTAAACCCACTAGATGTGACACCGTAGAGGCGGCTTGTGAATCTCAGATTCTTGTCTTGTGTGGAGTCCAAAGATGTGACAGACAGGAACACTTTTGGCGCTTTCTTGAAAGTGGTTGGAAACTTGATATCGTAAGCTGATTCCCTTGTTCTGTGCCTGTTTGTATCACCTGGAGCTATTGCATTCCAGTTGTCAGAATTGCCACAAGCGAATTCCCCCGTGTATACTACGGTGGCTGCAACAAAATAGCCACCGATAAGTAAACTATGACATGGTAAAATCCAAATGATATAACTGAATTTAAATACAGAAGCCTCAAACAAAATGTTGCACGATTTCTTGCCTGACATATTTAGCTGAATCTTGTCAGCAGCATATTGCAAGTTATGTATCATATGAAGTAAATAAATGAATAATACTTTAGCTGAAACAATTACAACACATAGTCACAGGTATTTTTCGAATGTGGAATGTCTGTTATTCGCACCGCAATTTCAAATTTACCACTAACCCCATAGCACAAAGCCTTGGCTGAATTGTAGAGACCATGTGTTGCCCATGCAGCATGATTTCTCTCTCGGCCTGCCTAGTTTACTCTAGAGGAAAGGTAACACCAATACATCTGGTACATCTGGTACATCTGGTACATCTGGTACATCTGGTACATCTGGTACATCTGGTACATCTGGTACATCTGGTACATCTGGTACATCTGGTACAAGACAAGCTGTAGAAGCTGCCGAATGTTCAAACCAATACTCTTAACTGTTCGCTTGTCGGAGCTTCCATTCTAGACCAGTTGCCGACCAAGGCTTATGGCCTGGTCTGCCTTGCCATGACATTTAGTCTTCAGGTTGCATTTCCTCGCACTAGGGTAAAGCTTGTACCTCTCCAGTTGTGGTTCGCCACTGAAAGCCTAATGGCACAATGTGGGATGTCTGGTGTGGTGAGCGCCGCCCAACATCAGGATAAAAGAAAGCAGGTAGTACCGTCTACTGTCATACGGTAGCTCAGACATATCTGACTAAGACCTACCACAAAATAATTAAAAAAATACTAACAGGAAATGACTACACAAAATAACAAACACATGGGACAGTGCCACGTATATTAACAAACATTTAAAGAAGAAATATGAAAACCCTAGACTGATTTGAAAAATTAGACATAGTCACAATGTTTTGAACACGTTATGAAAAAAAAATATATTTGAGAACTTGGGGATAACTGGAAAGATTGAGAGGAAAAGAACAATGGGAAGACAGAGAAGTAAATACCTGGATGGTTTGGCCTTGTAGTATTGTCGAGACAAGAACACTGAGCTGATCCACGACTCTGGTGATCGTGTGAGAGGCAAAACATGATCCCCCACTCTTATCGGCATGGCACATAGTGATTATTATGATTATTGGTCGGTTACAATGATTACTCTCTCTCTCTCTCTCTCTCTCTCTCTCTCTCTCTCTATATATATATATATATATATATATATATATATATATATATATATATATATATATATATATATATATAGAGAGAGAGAGAGAGAGAGAGAAACACATTTAACTTGCTTGTTCAATGAAAGTAATTATATGTTTGTCCAGAATAACCTACGGATTGTATCTCCTTATGTCTGGAATAGTATTAAATAGAAGATGCGAATCTGCAACTTTGACTTTACTGCAAGAACATCAAGTCAGATATGGTGAAGATACCGTGTTTTCCCCCGAAGACCTACCCATATAATAAGCCCTAGCACGATTTTTCAGGATGGTTTACTATAAGACTTACCCCTAAAATAAGCCCTAGTTAAGATCGTTAGCTAGAATGAGAGACTTTTGCCGAGTGGCCAACCGGAGTACAGACGTCACTGGTGCGCACTTGATAATGAAGAATTCATAGGTTACACACACACACACACACACACACACACACACACACACCACACACACACACACACACACATATATATATATATATATATATATATATATAT
>OY992876.1:53848436-53924423 GCA_963921405.1 Cepaea hortensis
AAACCTGGTACTGAAGTCTGACATGTAATTGTAGTAGTAATATAATTGTAGTGGTAATAATTAAATTGTACTAACAATAATTTCATTGTAGTAGTAATACTATAATTGTAGTTGCAATAATATAATTGTTGTAGCAATAATATAATTGTAGTAGCAATAATATAATTATAGTGGTAACATTATGATTGTAGTAGTAATAACATAACTGTGGTAGTAATAACATAAAAATAGGAGTAATAATGTAATTGTAGTAGTAATACTATGTTTGTAGTAGTAATATAATTGTAGTAGCAACAATATTATTTTAGTTGCAATAATATAATTGTAGTAGCAATAATATAAATGTAATCATAATAATATAATTGTAGTAGTAACAATATGATTGTAGTAGTATTAATATAATTGTGGTAGTCATAATATAATTGTAGTAGTAATAACATAATTGTAGTAGTAATAATATAATTGTAGTAGCAATAATATAATTGTAGTAGTAATAGTGGTTCCAAATTGCTGTTATAGCCAGGCGATCAAAGTTGGGGTGAGCGCTCAACTTTGCAAAATACCCCATGGCTTGTGCATTCATCACCTCTGGCAGCAAAAGTCCAACACCTGGCCTTCACGCGACTGAACTGTTTTAACTAACAGGAGAAGGGGCGACGACGAGTCTCTGGCGCCGTGAAACCAAACTGTTATAGATATATATGTTCGTACATACATACATATCTAAACTTGAGTAGGACCAATCTACCCTAGCACAAGAAAGATGCTGAAGACAGAGGCAACCGGCTAGAAAGCGCACCATTGCAATCAGGATGCCAAGCAAACACACCATAAAATATGCCTATTACTGCAAAATGTTATGGTGCTCGCCTTGATATGAACCCCCAAGCAGGTGCTGTACCGGACCCTATGCCTCCAAAGGGTCCAATAAAAACAACTGGAGGTCCATCTAAGATGTCCCGTGGAGCCTGGGGAATGAGAATAGAGCGTCTGACCATACGAAAGGCTGAAAATGCATTGGAATACAACAAGAAAATAAACAACAACTAAATAGAGATAGAAAACATCTTGAACGAAGAACAAGTAAATGCATGTTTCTTGCCCGAAACTCACCTCAATGAAAACATAGCCTTCAAAATAAGAGGCTACCAGTGTTACCGGTCTGATCTAAAAGACAAGGAAAAAGGTGGAATACTGATCCTTGTTAAAAAAAAAAAAAAAATCACTTCTTCCCAAATTGAAGTTTACATGGAAGGGGCCGAGTATCAGACACTCAAACTTAAGACAGACAATACAGATCTACATCTGACCAATTACCACTGCCCAAGTGACCGCCCACAGGCATTGGACACACTGTAATTAAAGAAAAAAAATATTTGTGTGCGGCGATCTTGACAGCCACTGGATGAGCTGGATCTATGATCGCATGGACCAGAGAGGAGAAAGACTGGGAGAATGGACTTATTTTGATTAAATAGCCGTTTGACCCACATATATTCTACTGGACATTGTGGCACACTACAACTACACATGACCTAGCTCTTCCCTCACCAGACATCACACGAATTGTTGGGAAACAACTTTGTTGAAGTGACCATCGGCCAGTCTTTCTAACTGTAGAAATTGAGCTTGTAAGTGAAAGCAGCACGCTCTACAAGAAAGCAGACTGGGTAATATACAAACACCGCACCAGCAAACTGGTTAGAAATATCTGAACACAGATCCATCCATCCATCCATCATGTGCCATGCCAGTAGCATCTCACTCGATCGCCAGAGTCGTGGATCAGCTCCGTGTTTCTATCTCGACCATGCCACAAGGCCAAGCCATCCAGGTACTTGCTTCTAGGTCTTCCCCTTGGTCTGTTCCCCTCGATCTTACCAGTTGTCACCAACACAGATACAGACATAAATAAAGTTAAAGTAGTTCGGTAGATGCATACTACAGGCAGCATGAAAAACAGTAGAAAGAGGAGGTCGTAAACATACAAATTGTGCAAGATTAGTGAACTAGAACAGTTGCATAACGATGTGGAAGTATATAGAAAGCCAGCAGAGTTCAAATCTAACCAAAAGCACCATAATAAATAGCAGCACACAAGAGCCAATTTTCAAAGGGCCAAGCTACAGGCTAGACGGAAAAGCTGGCGGGAGAAAACGGTCACTGAACTTTGAAAGAGGGTTAGAATTCAACTGTAAGAAAACGGAGCTACGAATATCTCTAATGCAACATCCAAGTACAGAGGAAGGGTCTTAAACAGGTGAATCGGTAGAACTATCTTGGAACAGTCTTATCACAGGGGGCTGCGTGGTCTCGAGGTATGGTGTCCGCCTTGAGTGCTGGAGGTCCCGGGTTCAAGCCCCAGTGAGGGCCGGGATCTTTTTTCACGTGGACTTCTAGTAATACAATTTCCCCTGGCCTCTGGATAGTGAGATCGGACGCTCGTGTGTATTGTTGCGCACGCAAAAAATCCCTTTTGCCAGGGCAAAATTTCGAGTTAAAAATCACCCAAAGTATTTTCAGGATCCTCGCCGGTGCTACGGAGCTCGTGCACTGAGCTGAGGTTCTCCAGACTCAGGCTTGAGTTAGGAGGAGAACGGAGTACTTATGAGTTACCCGTGTGCCGTGATGTTGATCCGCCGACTAAAATAAACTAAACTAAACTAGTCTTATCTTCTCCCGGAGGGTGTAGTGTAAGGATTAGAACAAGAAACGTTACAGGATATTATCCATCATCTTCATCATCACCGTGCGCCATGCCGATAGGCGTGGGCGTCATGATTCGCCGTTAGTTGCATATCCTTTACATGACGTCGTAGTCAACCTCAGCATTTTTGGCTGTTTATGATTTCTTGGAAGATTTTACGTTCAGTAGTTTGCCAATGCTTTCTGAACGGCCGATACTCATACCATTGTATGAAAATCTGCACAAGGCGGCTGCTTTAAATCTCCCGCAGCTGTGTTTGGAACGCGGTATGCAGGATTGGGAATCGCGCTCGTAACCTCGTCACCACAGATCCGACAGTGTATCCATAGTAACCAGTAGAAAAGTAGTTTGTTGCAGTAATAACAAGTGTTACGTTGCTAGATAGATCCAGTACTATTGTATGTATGTGAAGCATGGACAATACGCAGACAAGCTGAAAAACATCAATGACAAGGGAGATGTGGTTTCTGGGGAACATGCGAAGAATACCATGGATTGAGAGAGAAAGAAACGAGAAAGTTCTAAAAGAAAGAAACGGAAATACGAGGGGACTTCACATGAAAACATTATTATTATAATTATAATTTTTTTTTTTTGGGGGGGGGGGGATGAATATACTCTGGCAAAGTATAGAACAAATGTATGATGTTTTGATGTAGTGCTCCAGCGCCGATAAAGTGCTTGAAAAAATGCTCTTGGTAGCGTGTGTAGCCACTCTTGCAACACCTGCTGTACCTCATCATCGGACTAAAAAGTCTGTCACAGAAGTCACACTGTTTTTAAACTTCCTACTCCAATCATACACTTGTTGGATTGACAGGCAGGCATGTATGATGTTTTGATGTAGTGCTCCAGCGCTTATGGCATTAATTCAACACGGGAATCGTCGCCGGAGCTACGGAGCACGTGGTCTGCGCTTGACACATCTTTCAGAGGCTAGCAAAGAGAGAGTGAGGAGGAGAAGACGAGGAAATGGTGTTAGAAGAAGGCATAGAAATAGGAGGGCGAGCGCCAGGAGAACAAGACGAAAAGTGGAGAGACTAGGTTTCAACCATGTAAGAGTGGGATACTAGAATTGTCGCAGTGCCAGACAGAGAGGTCCTGTATTGGAGAGACTAATATATGATTTTGATGTCCTCATGCTCCAGGAGCTAAATACAGACAAATACCATTGCCCTGGGTACGCCAGTTATATAAACCCTACTGGGCAGAAGAGACATGGGCAAGGTCTGCTGGTGAAGAAAGGAGTGAAGCATGTGGTACTTGACTTGAGCCAGTGGAACCACAGTGCAAGAAAGGTCCAGGGTATACAAATGGAGATTGGTTTCTTAAGTTGGAAAATCATAAATGTATATGTCACAGTGGACTGTTTTGTCAGAAAGGAACACTGGGACTGGCTTAAGGAATTGGAGGAATTACCAGGTGATGATAGGCTACTCATATGTGGAGACTTCAATGCGAGGAGCAGACATTGAGACAGTAGTGGAGAAAACCGACAGGGAATTGCCCTGGCAGATGCCATGGTGGACTCCGATGTGGTCTGCATAAATGATGGTAGGCCGACTAAAATGGCAATGAGGCCTGGCGATGCAGACACAGCTATTGACTTGGCACTTGTCTCCCAGTCATCATTCCTTGATGTAAAGTGGACTGTTTTGAATGACCATGGGAGTGATCACATGCCATGCTCAGTCCTGATCTCTAAATCCAGGAAATTTAAGGCTGGGGGAGCGCGCAAGACGTTCCGGTATGAGCGGACCGATAGCCTTCTTGGACGCCTCAGACAGGGGGCTTGCAACAGGGCTGTTAAAACTCCTTTTTTGCAACCACCTGCAACAATTAGTAGAAGCGGTTGTTGTACACAGTGAGCAACTGGGGTTAGAATTAAATTGTAAAAAGACTCAGGTTATGGTCGTCAGTAGGAAGGAAGAAGTGCCACAATGTAATATACAAGTAAATGGAAATATTCTTCAACAAGTGAATCGGTACAATTATCTTGGAACAGTTATAACATCTGATGGGAGATGCCTTGAAGAGATTAGAACAAGAATCGCCATGGCGAAAGTAGCCTTTAGCAAGATGAAAAACATTCTGACCAATAAGAAGATGTCAATTGAAACGAGAAAAAGAGTGTTGAGGGGATACATAGAGCCTGTTCTTTTGTATGGATGTGAAACTTGGACAATGAGCAGTCAAGCTGAAAAGCATCTGATGGCTGCAGAAATGTGGTTTCTGAGGAAAATGCAAAGAATACCATGGACAGACAGAAAAACCAATGACCAAGTACTACAGGAGACAAATGAACATCGTAAACTGATTAGAGAAATTAGACGTAGACAGTCAAAATTTTTTGGACATGTTATGAGAAGAAATGGATTGGAGAACTTAGTGACAACTGGCAAGATCGAGGGGAACAGACCACGAGAAAGACCGAGAGGAAAATACCTGGATGGCTTGGCCACATGGCATGGACGAGACAGGAACACTGAGCTGATCCACGACACTGGTGATCGAGTGAAATGGCGAGTCATGACCGCCCACGCTTTCCGGCATGGCACATGATTGATTGATTGATGGTGGACCCCAGAAGTAGACCATGTTTGGAAAGCAAAGAGAGCTGCAGTGAAGCAGCTAAAGAAAGTGCGACAGACACTTCGAAGCTCACGAGAGGAAGTGGACACAGCGGAAAATGTCAAGAAAGACAAGGTGGAGGTCTTCAAGCGCTGTGCTGCAGAGACCAAAAACGCAAAATGGGAATGTTTCATGAAGGAAATTGGAGGTGATAAAACACTGCGAAAATTCTAGAAACTGCACAGACAAATGCAAAGAAAAGATCGGCCTATGACAGTGGGAACAATTTATAGAGATGATGGTGAGAGCGTGACAACAGACAAAGAGAAAGGGGAGGCAATTCTCCAGAGATTTTTAGAGCAGACCAGTCATAAGATGCGGACACCAGGGATGCAGTTAGAGAGGAATTATCTGGCACCATGAAGAATATGCATTATAAAGACATCATACGGGTTAAAGATGTTAAACATATTTAGAAAAAGGCAAAAGACACGGCACCAGGGCCTGATGGGGTTAGGTATGGCCACATGAAGGCTTTGAGCGATTCAGAACTGAAGGAGATGACCGACTGCTTTAACAAGAGCATTAGGACAGCATCAGTACCGCAGGATTGGGTGCACAGCTACCTCATCCCTCTCCCAAAGCCATTCAAGGATCATTCAAAGCTTAGCGGCTTTAGGATCATCACCCTTCAAAATACATTTGGGAAGGTTCTAGAGAAGATAGTCGCTGTCAAGCTGCAAGAGATTTTGGAAAAGGGGAAGCTTCTTCTAAGAGGCCTGGTGAGCTACAGGCCAGGAAAAGATACCTGGTTAAATGCAGCCACGTTTGCCTTTGATGGTTATGAAGGATTCCAGAGTAGACAGGAAACGATGGCGGCAGCGCTTGATCTCGAGGATGCATAGAATAGAGTTCGATATGATATTTTTATGATGATCTCACTGATGGAGATGGGGGTCAATCCCTGGTCGGTGAACTGGATAGCAGCCGTCCTGCATTCTCGGCGAGTTGCTCTCCGTCTGTGTGCATGGACCTCAGAGCCACATATTTTAACTCCGGGACTGCCACAGGGATCTGCAACCTCACCGGTGCTCTTTAACGTGTATAAGAGCAAAATTGCAAACCTAGAAGCACCAGGGGTTGGAAGGATACTAACATTTGCAGATGAAAGTCTTGCATACAGTCAAGGGAGAGATAGGGAGCAAACAGCCCAGGAGCTACAGGCGACATTAGACAGAGTGATTGACTGGTGCACTGAAATGAGTGCCGTCATCCACCCGGAAAAGCCGGCTGTTTTGTGGTGCTCTCTGGACAACAGGATTGTGAGAGCTAATGCCCCAAGACAGTTGTGACAAGGTCTCAAAAGAGACTCAATACACTTAAAACTATGGCTGCAATAGACACAGAGCAGAGAATGCTTCTCACACTATACCAGCACTTGATCCTTTCAGTGATTGATTATGGACTAGGACTGCTCACTGTCTAAAAGAGTCAGCTGGTGAAATTAGAGCGCATACAGAACGAAGCTATGCGAGTCATTCTGGGATGCACCAGAGACACCCCAGTAGTGTGTATGCGTTACATCCTTGGTCTGCCGACTGTTGCTGGTAGGCTCAAGGTGATGCAGGCGAAGGCATACCTCAGAGTAGGTGCAGACACAGATCACACGTTGCAGGAGGCGCTGGACGCCGTTAAGGGTCAGGCGGAGGATACGATCAGACAGGTGTGCCCCTTGGAGAACATTAGGCGAGGAGAGAAGTGGGTCAGAGTGCCAGCGGAGCAGTCAGACTTGTGCAGAGTTATAATAACATCGAGACGGGAGTGCAGGAAGTGGCCAGCAGGGGCCACTGAAGTGGAAATCCAGCAACTAATTCAGGATAATGCTCGCTCGGGTGATGCGATTATCAACACAGATGGGTCGGCGTTGAGAGGTAGGAAAAGTGCCTTGGGGTTCTTACCAAAAGCTAATGGTCGACATATGGTACAGAAGAGCCTGGCATATGATACCATAACATCTAACTTAAGAATGGAGGTGGAGGCAGTCAGTGCAGCATTCCGCTGGATGGAGAATACGATACACACACACATCGTGATTGTAACTGACTCAGAAAGCATGTCGAGGAACGTGAGGACAGGCAAGCTTCGGGCAGAGTGGCTTGCTTCGCTTCGGAGGTCACGGATGGCAAGCATCGCCTGGATCTTGTCTCCGGGGCATACAGGTGTGCTGGGGAATGAACAGGCGGACAGATTGGCTGGCTCTGCAAAACTTGGTGGAGTATTGATGCATGACAAGGCAGACGTGGTTGCGGCTTTGTGGGAGCGTTTGTACACCTCGGAGGAGCAAATGGATCACCATGGTCTGGCAAGAATGAGACAGCGAGGAGTGACGAGGGGATCTGGCCGACGCTCGACGCTCAGTGGAAAGGCGAGACGGACATATAATCACCTTTATCGGCACCTTTATCGGCATGTCACATCATGATAACGATGAGATAATGAGAATTAGTAGAGGGGCCTTAAGACAGAATAGCCTCAGCTGGAATGACGTGACACATAAACATACATACCTGATCGTGTCTGTAGGTCGGATGTGCATTCACGATTGCTGAACGCGCCCTCTTTATATAACCCTTGCCTCTCCACGTTGCAGCTATGCATCACTGCTGGACGTGATCTACGTAAGGGTTTTTACGACCTCCAGCCGACTTTTAATTTCTAAATCGGCAATAAGATAAGAAAATCGGCGGGAATAGGATAATTTATGACAAATCTGTTCATCATTTGTTTATCATTTCGTAATCGCACATAATATTTCTGTATGCCCAATTACATACACATTAACATTGTTGTCGCGATCTGGAGATAGTGGTGTTTTTCATGGTATGGTTACATCTGTCACTGTATCACTGTAGCTGTTACATCGTGTAGCTGTGTGTATGTAGCAGTAGCAGTGTGTGTGTGTGTGTGTGTGTGTGTGTGACTTTGTGCGTCTGCAGTCAGTATAGTCATAATCAAGTGCCTTCCTGACTGGCGTAGGCGATCATCCTTCCACACAGACTGTCAAGAAGTGCCTTTATTTGTCTTCCTCTACCTTTCATTCCACAAATCTTTCCGGTTGTCACAACACGTTCCTGTTTTTGTCTTCTCATAATGTGACCAAGAATGATCACTGCTTCTGTCTGATGTATGTAATAAGTTGTCTTTGCGACTTAGCCTTCCTCATGTTGCTCATGTCGGCTGTGAGAGGGATCTACACCAGGTTTCTATAAAACCACATCTCTAAATCCTCCAGAGATATTTTTCGCTTGTTCACTAATTGTCCACGATTCGCAGCTACATGTTAGAACTGATTCTATGTAACATGCAAGAACTTTGTTTCTAACTTCCAGTGACAAGGACCTGTATTTGTGTAAATATACCCTACGCACTTCCAGTGACAAGGACCTGCATTTGTGTAAATATACCCTACACACTTCCAGTGACAGAGACCTGTATTTGTGTAAATATACCCTACGCACTTCCAGTGACAGAGACTTGTATTTGTGTAAATATACCCTACGCACTTCCAGTGACAAGGACCTGTATTTGTGTAAATATACCCCACGCACTTCCAGTGACAAGGACCTGTATTTGTGTAAATATACCCTACGCACTTCCAGTGACAAGGACCTGTATTTATGTAAATATACCCTACGCACTTCCAGTGACAGAGACTTGTATTTGTGTAAATATACCCTACACACTTCCAGTGACAGAGACTTGTATTTGTGTAAATATACCCTACGCACTTCCAGTGACAAGGACCTGTATTTGTGTAAATATATCCCACGCACTTCCAGTGACAGGGACCTGTATTTGTGTAAATATACCCTACGCACTTCCAGTGACAAGGACCTGTATTTATGTAAATATACCCTACGCACTTCCAGTGACAGAGACTTGTATTTGTGTAAATATACCCTACACACTTCCAGTGACAGAGACTTGTATTTGTGTACAAATACCCTACTCACTTCCAGTGACAAGGACCTGTATTTGTGTAAATATACCCCACGCACTTCCAGTGACAAGGACCTGTATTTGTGTAAATATACCCTACGTACTTCCAGTGACAAGGACCTGTATTTATGTAAATATACCCTACGCACTTCCAATGACAGAGACTTGTATTTGTGTAAATATACCCTACGCACTTCCAGTGACAAGGACCTGCATTTGTGTAAATATACCCTACGCACTTCCAATGACAGAGACTTGTATTTGTGTAAATATACCCTACGCACTTCCAGTGACAGAGACCTGTATTTGTGTAAATATACCCTACGCACTTCCAGTGATAGAGACTTGTATTTGTGTAAATATACCCTAAGCACTTCCAGTGACAAGGACCTGTATTTGTGTAAATATACCCTACGCACTTCCAGTGACAAGGACCTGTATTTGTGTAAATATACCCTACGCACTTCCAGTGACAAGGACCTGTAGTTGTGTAAATATACCCTATGCACTTCATGAGGCAGGACGACGACAGAGTTGCATTGTTCGGAAAGACTCTATTATCCCCCTGCTTCCCGTTGACCCGGGCCACTATGATGGCACGAAAACACACTAAACACTAACACCCCAACATCAAGAAAGGCCTTGCCGACTAGCGTGGACATTCATTCTTCTCCGCATCTTGCGATCTCCAACAACTTGTATGAGTTCGTGTGCTGTCACCTGTCCTGCCGTGACAAAAATCGGTCAAGAATATTCTCTCGCTGTTTTCATGTCTCTTTTCGCGCACATCTTTCCAGCTGTTACATGTTCCAGGTGTTATTTTCTCATAATGTGGTAAACACTGACAACTGCCTCTTTCTGATGTTTGTGATCAGCCGTCTTTGTGCCTCTTTCGACACATATAGATTACTCCTTTTGACTGTCCGAGGAATTATCTATAAAACTATATCACTGACAGACCAAAGGACTTTTTTGTTTGTTTGTTTGTTTACTAACTATCTGTGATTCTCAGTCATGTGAGATCATTTGGTGAATTGTGTTACATTGTTTCGTGAAGACTGTGGCTCGGTACATCCAACTACGACGAGCATTTTGTTGACTTTGCTTTCCTCAGCATGTGGCTGTCCCTGGTCTACATACAAGGCAGCAGGTTTGTGTCTCTATTCATCTGGTCCCTATTCCTTGACCTGTCCGACATGGAAGCCCCTACCGGGAGCTACACTACCATGATAGTGAGCCCTTGAGATCACTGAAACACTCGAGCCTTTCTCCCTCTCCCAGGTGGCGAAATATCAGAGCGGACTGTCATGTTAAACTGGTTACTTGTAGCACGCAAGAACGACTTTATTAACCTCCAATGACAGGGATTTGTTGCAAATAATGTTCATTATATAAAATGCCGTAGTTGCATGTTGTCAAAGAGCTACGTGTGAGCTTAAAGCTAAGGAGAGCTAAATAGAGCTAGGGAAAAGGACAAGTAACATAACGACTTAGGAGACCAGACAGAAGAGACACAAATGCTATAAATAGCTATAACGGGACACACTTGTGTCAACAAGGAGGGCAACAAGTGTACGCGAGCTGGGGTTACCCAAGAGACTGGGAAACCCGCTTCACGAGATGTAACCCAGTAATTCTGGTTACTACAACCAAGTGACCAGCGTGCTGGAACACGTAAACTAGCGGATGCACGGAGTGCTAATTGCTCGTGTCTGAACACGGCACAGAGAGCCGGTTCAGACAGAGACTGGACGGCGTAAGGAGCAGACTGTATATCCGCTGTGGATACTTTGTAGTTAAGGACAGTATCAATAGTTAAGACTTTAGCTTAGCGTCAGTAGTGATTATTATTAATATCATCTCCTCATTCCATCTTCATAACATACTATGATGTTTAATACCGATGTGGTATTCCGCTCGTGGAGCTCATGTACGATCAGCTCCGAATAAAATGTATCCTTTTGCAAACAATACGAGTTGTCACTTTCGTGTGGTGCAAAAGTAGGGAATCCTTGTATGCCTGTCGCAAGTGAGTTGCTGACAGGCAGGATACCATTTGGTGTCAGAAGTTCCTTGAACCACCGCTCATTGCCAATTATCAGCAGCCAATTACCATTTGGTGTCAAAATCGTGGGCCTTGAACCACAGCCAAAATACCATTTGGTAATCAGAAGTGCCTTCAACCACCATCAATTATCATTAGGATACCATTTTCTAAAGTACTTGAAATGACCATTTGAAATTACTAGTTAATTACCATTTGTGGAGCTTGAACCACATACAAGCAAGTTAATTGACCAGTTTTTCGGAAATTCTATAAAATGTTATCTACATTATTTGTGTAAATTATTTTGATGAAAATGTATCGAAATTGCAAATTTATCCATCATTTGTGAACCATTTTGTGTGAGACGATCATAATGTCAACATTTATCACATTCACGTATATACTTGTGCAAAATCAAATTCTTTTTGCACAACAGAAATAGATTAGAGGTTAAGCTAAATCATACAGCGCAGCTCAGTCAGAGACGATAGAAAGTGAAGACAAGACGACATTGACATTCATTGACGATCATTTAGACTATCATACATTCATATCATTTACATCAATCATCATTATTTATATCACATTTATAGGTTACCATCCGTAGAAACTGTAATGTTTGAAGTAATAATAACCATGTATTGTACATTACATGCTTGTTGCTAAAGTATTGATGCTCTATTGAACAGAGACATCAGTTATAAAAGCAAGTCGATCAGTTGTGTGTACGAAAGACAGCGGTGGAACATCCCGAGTGCCGTATTTCTCAGCAGATTAGATGAGTATATTTTCCACTAATTTTGATAACCATCCTTAACGATGCATCCTCTTTTTCAGTGATGATGTAAATATTTAGCACATAATAACTGTAAAATTATATTGTAAAATTATATTATCAATTGTGGAATAACATAAAACCATATAATGTCATCATTAAGTGACTGCATCCAGGCTGGCAAAGAACTAGACCATACTGGAGAAAAATTAGAGAAATGGGCAAACGAAAGATACAGAGAAGAGACAGAGAGAAAAGCTGCTCTAGAGAGAGATGAAAGAGCATTGGAAAGACAACATCAAAAAGAGATGAAGGAGTTAGAGGAAGCCACCAAACAAAAACAGTTGGATTTAGACCAAGCCACCAGACAAAAACAGTTAGATTTAGACCAAGCCACAAAACAAACAGAATTAGAAATGAAACAAAAAGAGATACAGATGGAAGAAGCCACTAAACAAACAGAATTAGAAATGAAACAAAAACAGATAGAGATGGAAGACGTCATTAAACAGAAGGAATTGGAAATAAAGCAGAAGCAAATAGAGGTAGAGTCACAAACGAAGTTGAAGATGAAAGAGATGGAGATTGACTCAAACATCCAGATAGCCTCTACTAAGCAGAAGAGTCAGGAAGAGCAAAATAAATTCTCTAAATATAAGGGGATCATCAAGCCCTTCAGTCAAGGCGATTCAATATCAGCTTGGACTGAGAATATAGAGATCCAGCTTAGAAGTCAGAAAATACCATTAGAAGACTGGGCGATGATCTATATGAGAAATCTCAGTGGGGAGCCATTAAAGGTCATAGAGTCCATACCATCAGATCTAAGAAGTAACTATCAGTATATCCATGATAGGATTATGCAGCATTTTCTACTCGGTGCTCCTGGATATCAGATCCAGTACTCTCAGATAAAACCAAAGCCAACTGAAACGTTCTTAGACTACGTATCAAATGTCCAGAGTATATTCAATAAATGGCTTAAGGCGGCAAAAGTAGGGAAGAATTTTGATAGATTGCAGGACTTAATGGTGATGGATAAAGTCATATCCACAGTTCCTACTCCCTTTGTTAAGTTCCTTCAACAAGCAGACATTGAATCTATTGAACAACTCGAAAAACTTGGGTCAGCGTATTTTTCCTCAAACAGGGACATATTTAAAACATCCTTACATGATACTGAGATCACTGCTTTTGTTAAGAACGTACCTAGCAAATCATACAACCAGAAAGGGTATCAGAAGAAAGACAAACCCTATCAGAAGCCACCACAGTGTGTATACTGCAAATTATTTCACCCGCAGTACTCGATGTGTGATAAAAGTCCATCTTATCCTGCTCATCTTGAAATAATGATGAAAAAGCAGGAAAACAAACGAGACTCATACAAACGAGCTGTTAAATGCTTCTTCTGTTCAAGTTACGGCCACTATTCTTCTAAATGTTTGGGCTGGCAAAGAATGAAGGCTAGCAATGCTTTGCTCATAGATACATCATCAGACGATGAGAGTGTAATTGATTCCGATCTTGAAAATGTATTACCATTCAATGAGTGTGAGACTGTGGCTGTAGTTACTGATATGTTAGACTTTAATGAATGTGACACTTGTCACCAGTTTCATACGGACGGGAAACTTAAATGTGGTCACGTTATACCATGTTCCAACGAAGATGCTAATTCAGCTTTAGCCTCCAGAGGTAATCTAAAGTTCCACGATGCACTGGTCAACGAACAACCATGCCAATGTTTACTTGATAGCGGCAGCACTTTACTTGGGGTAAGAAGAGACCTAGTTAAGCCAGAAGATTACACGGGTGAGTTTGTTAAATGCCGTACTTTCTCTGGAAACATTGAGAGATACCCACTGGCAAAAGTCCGCATAAACACCCCGTTCCTTTCCGGCACATTTACGTGCGCGATCTTGCAAAATCCCTGTACTGATTTGATTTTGGGTTGCTTGCCATCATTAAAACAATGTACTGATGACGAAATATTAGCCTGGAAACAAACAAACACGGCTAATGCTGTAACGAGGTCAGATACTCAAACACATTATACTGACCTACAAAATGAAATGTTACAGTTGTTAACACCCAGCGGTGCTAGTAACAGTGCTACTCGACAAGAGTTTATCGAGGCACAACGCACCGATCAAACTATCGCACCTTATTTTAAATTGTTAGGTGAGCGAGCGAAAGTTACTAAAAATGCATCTTGGTATTTTAAAATACACAACGGAATTCTCATGCGTTATTATACAACAAATAACCATGAAATTCAGCAGACGGTGTTACCAGTAAAACACCGACAAAATGTGCTAAAGATTGCACATGAGTCACCGTTTGCTGGACATTTGGCCTATGACAAAACAAGAGCCAGAATTTTGTCACACTTCTATTGGCCTAAGTTTTGTAACGATATTAAATTTTTCTGTCGGTCATGTACTATTTGTCAACATTTAGTGAGAAAGGGAAAGCATGTAATAGCCGAGGTCCAGCGTTCAATATTGGCCTCTAGACCATTCGAAAGTGTAGCGGTAGATATTGTTGGACCCCTGAATCAGATGTCGAACAAAGGAAACCGGTTTATACTAACCCTCGTGGATCTTTGTACAAGGTGGATCGAAGCGGTGCCACTCAAATACATTACCTCCAAAGATGTGGCCAATGTATTTTTACATCTATTTCGTAGATTTGGCTTTCCTCGAACCATTTTATCCGACCGAGGAACGCAGTTTATTTCGGCTGCTATGCAAGCCCTAACAAAATTGCTAGGAATAGAACAACATTTTTGTAGCCCGTATCACCCTGCCAGTAACGGGATCATAGAAAAAATTAACGGGGATCTAAAACACATGCTGGCAAAAGTAACAGCAGAGAACCCATCCGATTGGGATACTCTATTATCAGCAGTGCTATTTGCCCATCGAGAAGTTCCGCACTCAAGTACGGGTTTCTCACCTTTCGAGTTAGTTTATGGGGCGAACCCTCGTGGACCCCTAACAATCTACCATCAGCTAATCACCAGCTCAGTAGAGAATCCAACCGCATTAACACCTTATGAGATGGTAACAGAGACACGCGATAAAATTATGAAGGCATTCTGTTCTTTACCTGTGTGATAGCCATCTTAGAACTCACGGCTCCATACTTTCAACCCCACTGGATGAAATGAATGGTCATCATCATTCTTGATGGACAAACAACAACAACAACCTGTGTGATGCATCTGTCAGATGTTATCCATGTGCCATTCCGACAATTGTATGGATTTTTTGCTCTGGCCATGCGGGAGTGCAAAGGGGGTGGGGGGATGAACAGGCTGATAGGCTGGCAGGGAATGCACTTCTTGGTGGTAGATTACTTATCGACAAGGGGGAGGTAGTCGTGCGCCTTTGGGACTAGGTAGAGAAGGTCGGGGAACAGATTGAAAACCGGTATGTGGAAAGGATGAGATTGACAGCGGTTCTGGTACAATTTCAAAACTGAGAGGGAAGACCAGGAGAACTTTCAATCAGATAGCGGTGGGAACGATTAGTAGTGTGACCCTTCGCTGGCCGTTGAATGAGGGGACGGAGCACACATGGAAATGTCCTGAATGCAATGATGTCAGTTCTTAGCTCAACTCAACTCAACTATCCGTATGCCACTGCTACATCAGCTTCTAATATTTACAAATACTTGTAATGGCAACTGTGGTAATGTAGCAGCTGTCAAACATATCTGCCATGTGTTCGAATCTCCTTTGAGTCGACATTGTCCATCGACCTAGGCTCCCAGTTCGACACAGCCTATATTGTACAAAGTGCAGGTCCCTTCTACAAGCCTTAAGTCGCACACAGAATACGTTTCTATGCTCAAATGTGGTTAGACCAGTCGGTAGTCGTGGGCGATGCGGCCAGTATCACTTGCCAAGACATTTCCTGGTGCACATTTTTATGCCGACTCTAACTGGTAGCCCATGTAAATTAAAAACTCTGCATGTTGCAGATTTGAACCCATCGCTTACAGATTGGACAGAGAAATCAAAATCAGATGTCAAAAAGCAAGTGCGCTTACATATCAACTATCATCCATATTGAAACATCCAAATATACACATGTCCACAAAGCGACAGATAATAAACATTTTCACGCCAACCCTATGCTACCAATCTCAGACTTGGACTTTATCTAAATTACACCTTCGCAAAATCAACACAAGGGAGATGAGATGCCTTAGGAGAGCTGCCAACTTAACAATCCGAGACCGAATAAGAAATGTTGTTATCAGATTGACAGTGGGATCAACACCTTTTACCACACGTGTTGAAACACAGAAGATCAAGTGGTTCAGCCATCTCGTTAGAATGCAAACAGTATCAACTACTATCACTGGCCCTACATCAAAGGTCATCTGCGACGAAAGCAAGAGGACACATGAGAAGCAAATGGATTGACGACATCAGAGACATTGTACAATCACACGGAATGACACAATCCAATGCCACCAATCGGACACTGGAGAGCCAATTATTCCTCCCCACGATGCTTGACGGCAGAAGTTGATTTTTCAATGAGCATGATTCAGAAGGTCGAAGCTGGATCTGTACGTAGACAGTGGACTGAGTCGAAGCGGAAGTCTGTTGTCCGTTAAGTCACCTTCATCTTAGTCCCGGGACATGCGGGAGTCGAGGGAAATGAACGAGCTGATAAACTGGCTGGCTCTGCATCCCCTGTAAATGGCTAGCCCATGGATCGTGCCGATTTTATTAACGTCCTCAAAGAAATGGCGAGAACAGAGGACTTTGACGTCAGTGAATCCACATCGCTGTCCAGGTTGAAAGACCTTGGAGTAAGAATCGGCACAGCCAGACGCGAGAGGTACATCAGGAAAACAAAGCGCCTCGTCAACCAACACAGAACTGGCACTATTAGCCACCGGACGCTGATGCATATGCTGGGGGGGGGGGGGGAGGATATGAGCACCTATGGACATGTCCGGAATGCAATGAAGATACCCCAACTGATAACTGATAACTGACTGATGCTGATGAAGATGATTTCAGGCCTGTATGCTACAGCAATTCACACATTTCTTCTTCTAACTCTGATCCCCCAATGAGGCATAGGCCATTAACCAAACCACGCCAAAGCCCTCCTATCTTGTCCTATCTCCTGTGGCTCCCTCCATGTCCGCCCAATATTATTCATCTCTGTCTGTAATTACCTCCTCCGTGTGTTTTGTTAGGTCTCCCGCTATGTTATTCACCTTGTGGGTTTCAGACAAAACATCACGAATCTCTCTCTCTCTCTCTCTCTCTCTCTTTCTCTCTCTCTCTCTCTCTCTCTCTCTCTCTCTCTCTCTATATATATATATATATATATATATATATATATATATATATATATATATCCCTCTCTCTCTATCTTTCTCTCTCTCTCTATATATATATCTCTCTCTATCTCTCTCTATCTCTATCTCTCTCTCTTGCTCTCTCTATCTCTCTCTCTCTCTGTCTCTCTCTGTCTGTGCATATCCTATATGCAGGACATCGCTGTCAACACTATCACTGCTGTTGTTGATGTCTTGGCAAGTTTACGTTCAGTAGTTTGCCATTGCTTTATGAACGACCATTCCCATACATCACGTTAAAACCCAGCCTGCTACCAAATCGGTCGCAGCTGTGTCTCGAAAGCAGGTAAGCGGAATTACAAACCGCGTCATTTCATTTTTAGCCACCCATAAACACTAGTCGTGCTTTGTATTTATTTTGTTTTCTCATTTGTATGACTGTGGCTAAGGGCTTGCGAACGCGGTTTGTGAGCCCGTATACCCGGGTTCGAAACACAGCGGTGCTGGTTTTGTCGAAAAAGGTATAGGAGCCGGTCGTTCAGAAAGCAATTGCAAACTACTGGACGTAAAATATGCCTAGCAATCACGAACAGCGAAAATGCTGAGGTTGACTGCTATGTCCTGTGAAGGACATGCAACTTAATTTTTGGATGAAAGTTGACGTTTAATAGTATTAATACAAATATAATTGAATCCTGGTGTTCCGAATTCGTGACATACAAGCATCGTGTCCTTGCCCTAAACTTGTACAAACATCATTGTTTCGTGCCCTAAAACATGTTGTTTAATACAGGTGATAGGGATGAGATGTGTGACAGATTAATAGCATGAGCAGAATACCATGAAATGGTAATAGGTAACACCTGGTTTAAACAACACTCCTCGACTATTATATACGTGGAAAAGCCCTGGAGATAATATTCGCAATAAATTTATTACATACTGATTCCACAGCGATTCAGAAGCAGTTTAGTATGAGCAAAAATTAGACCAGGAGCAGATGGACATTGTGACAATGTTCCAGTTATAGGAAAGAGGAGTGTCGCAATCTCTTTTGCAACAGAATGAGATTGGTCGTTGTCTAGATCCTGATGCTCCTTCTATATCACTGCAGAGTGTAAGCTGGGTTAGCCCCATGTCCCACACTGTCATGTGGTTAGTCCATCAATATTGGATGTGGAATGAACCTCAATTGTAAACTCGTTAACAAAATAGCCTGAACTCACCTTGAACAGTAGCAAGTGTGAAAATAGACTGACGCCAATCCAGTGAACGATCTCACACTTTAATTATCGTGTTGAATAAACAATAGGCAATATTTTCGTATACTGTAAACTGCCCCTTTACACGGGGTCGGTGTTTACTATCTAGTATCTATGAAAACTTCCCTACTCTATCCATTAGTTCACCTTGAGGTGCAGATTGCTATTTCGCCGTTCTGAATTCAGGCATGGTCTAGGCCTAGTCCTTTCATTGCTTATATCCTTGCCAATCGATTGCTCCTGCTGTTATCTATTTGCCGAAGCTCAGAATAATCGCATCCAGCTCTTCCCCAACACGGGCTCCGTGAAGACACGTCCGCTCCTTATCAGAATCACACAACAACGTCCTATGTTGTCCTGTGACGTCTTGGGTTTTCCCTGGCTTCCATGTTAATCGTTCGGTTTGGTGTCTATTTGGGAAAACCCTTTTCCTCTTTTCTTGTATCATGTTTTAGGGGTGCCCATCATATGGCACACACCACAAGTCATTACTGTAGTACACATCTATTAGTCACTGAACAAGATTGCGTTTGCGCACAGAATATCCCTTTAATGATGAATGAACACGTAACCAGGCAACATATATAAATCCAGTAACAGTAATTCCAGAATATATCCTCGTCACAACCTAACACTCAAATAACACTGCCTTCTCCAGGCCTTCTTAATCTAATCCACCACGACAATTAACCAGTCACTCTCCCAGGCCCGAACTCACTCGATCCAACCCACTCTGGGTCTAGGCCTCAACTAACCATCCGACCCTCTCTGGGTCTAGGCTTCAACTCACTATCCAGTCCCCTGACTCCACACAACACTACTCCCCAGCCCCACAACCACACTAGCGGGCTGACGCCTCCTCAACTCCCCACTTAAACTCTCTGCCTCCAACCTTCCCCGTCTGTCTTCTTATTTGCCCTTTCCGGGGACCTACCACCCAGCCTAATTTTACCTCCGTCTATTATTTCTCAGGGCCGGTTAGCTTGTTTATATAGTACCACTTTCGCCTAGGTCCATCACGCCCAATGTTAATGAACCCATGCATGTTACAAGGAGGTTAAGACTTAAAAGCACAAAGAAAGACCACAAAGAACATCAAGTTAGACCTAGCATTACTTAAAACAGACACAGAAGTTAGAGAAATGTACATTGTCACTGTAAAGAACAGATATAATGCCATGAAGATAATACAGACTATTTATGAGCAATGGGGCATGTTGCGGGAATCAATTCAACAGCTATCAAGTGAAATCTTTCCCCCTAAACATAGAATTGCAAAAAAAAAAAAGAAAAAAGAAAAAGAAATAGATGACAGATGAAATTTTGCAGATGATGGATGAAAGAAGAAAATAAAAGTAAGATAAAGGAAAACATAATTGAATACATAAAGAAATAGTAAATAAATGAAAATTGTCTACAGAAGAATGGCCGAATCAACAGTGCATGGAAATTGGGACAAACTATGGAAAAGACTCACCATCCATGTATCAACAACTAAATACAATAACAGGCAGGAAAACAGCAGGAAAGGAAGGAAATACCACTGGATGTTTAAAATCGAGGAAAGGGGCAATATCTGCAGGACAAGATGATATAGTCAATAGATGGGCGAAATATCTGAAAGAACTGTATGATGATAGGAGACCGGATTTAAATATTCAAAATAATGACAAGTGTCCACCAAGGCACTACACTGCATGAAAAAAGGGAAGGCACCCGGTTCTGACAACTTTACATTGGACGAAATTGAGGCTCTATGAGATTTTGGAATTAAAATATTGACATTTCTAAATGACATCTACACTGGTGGGTACATTCCTAGTGACTTATTAAAGTCCATTTTTATAGCACAGCTAAAGAAACCAGGCGCTGTAGAAAGTGCAGAGCATCGCATAATAAGTTTCATGAGTCACATGACATAGCTGTTACTCAGAATAATTATGAAAAGAATAAGAAACAAGATTAAACCTGAAATTAGTGATAAACAGTGTGGATTTGTGGAGGGAACGGGCACAAATAACGCTATATATATTCTCAGGACACTATTAGAAAGAGTTATGGAAGTAAAACAAATATGTACTAATGCTTCATAGAATACACAAAAGCATTTGACAATGTGAAACTTGACGAAATAATAAAATTACTAAAGCAACTGAACATTGACTGCAAGATCTGCGAATAATAAAGAACATATATTGGCAGCAAACAGCAGCCATAAGAATCAACAAACTTGTTGGAACATTTCAGTATATAAATAAGGGCGTCAGACAAGGTCGTGTATTTCTTCTGATTTTACTAATTGTACAGCGAATATATAATGAGATATACATAAAATATGTCAAGGATCCTGGTATGTGGACATAATATAAATAACTTACGTTATGCTTATGACACCGTCTTGAAAGCAACACGTCAGAAGGATCTACAGGAAATGACAGATATCGTGGTTGTAGAAAGCTGGTTATAGTTGATGTATATGTTACAGCTGGTTATAGTGTATGTATGTGTTACAGTAATTAGTCAGGTCTTGTCAGATATGACTGAGCTACCGGATGACAGTAGACGGTACTACCTGCTTTCTGCCAGCGCCGAATGTTGGGCGGCGCTTACCAAACCCGACACCCCACATTGTGCCAACGGCTTCGGGCGGAAGAGCGCAATTGGGAGGGTACTAGCCTTATCCTGGTGCGAGGAAATGCAACCCAAAGACAAAATAAGTCATGGCAGGGCAGACCAGGCCCTAAGCCTTGGTTGGCAGCTGGTCTAGGATCGAAGCTCCGACAGGCGGACAGTTAGAGCATTGCTTTGCTGATCCGGCAGCTTCTGTAGCTTGTCTTGTTCCAGATTATAGGTGTCAACTTTCCTCTGGAGTGAACTAGGCAGGCCGAGAGAGGGATCATGCTGCATGGGCAACACATGGTTTCTTTATTTTAGCCCAGGCTTTGTGCTATGGAGAGGCAATAACTCCATCCCTGGTCTTAACCGGTCTCGGAATTAAAGCGAGAGGCAACTGTTACGGGTTATAAGTTCTTGTCAGTTGGCGTAGACATGGGGCGCCACGCGTTACCTCTGACGGTGGGAGACACCTACAGGTGTCACTGATCAGCTACCGCCCGCCTCAAGCTGGGCATCCCCCAGCCAATTGGGTGCTGATCCGCCACAGCCTGCCTGCTTCAATGGGTGCTTGGGGCTAGGACAAAATCTGAATCGCAGGCTGTAAAACCAATGCACCAGGTACTAATAAAAAGAATAGAAACCTCAAGCTACGGCTTGCAACCTGGAACGTGAGAACCATGTGTCCAGGATTTTCCACTGACTTGACAAATATTGACGATGTGAGAAAAACGGCTGTGATTGATGCTGAACTCAATCGTCTTAACATTGATATTGCTGGCCTGCAGGAGACTCGCCTCGCTGAGGAAGGGTCACTCAGGGAAAACAATTACACCTTTTTTTGGAAGGGAAGAGGGCAGGCAGAAAAAAGGCAACATGGTGTGGGCTTTGCAGTGAAGAATTCGCTACTGGGAATGATTGATATCCCAGCTGGAGGTAATGAAAGATTATTATCACTGCGCTTGGCAACCTCTTGTGGATTTGCCACCATTATCATTGCATATGCACCGACACTCGCTTCCTCTGATGATGTAAAGGATACGTTCTATGAGCAGCTAGACTCTGCGATCAAGGTAGTTCCAAAATCCGACTACATTTATATGCTCGGTGATTTCAATGCTCGTGTGGGCAGGGACTCAAGTTCATGGCCAGTGTGCCTTGGAAAATACAACATCGGTCGCATGAATGATAATGGGCAAAGGCTGCTGGAGCATTGCACTAGAAATGACCTATGTATTACAAACTCCTTTTTTAAAACAAAAGAGATGCATAAGCTCACATGGAAACATCCAAGATCCGGCCATTGGCATCAGCTGGACTTCATTGTCACACGGAGACAACATCTGAACCATACATCATTAACTCGAAGTTACCACAGTGCTGACTGTGATACGGATCATTCTTTGGTTGTTGCAAGGGTTATACTGAGACCAAAGAGAATCTACACAGCTAAACACAAGTAGAGCCCCAGGATTAATATTACTAACACTCACGATCCTGGAAAGTGCTTTGAATTTCAACAGCAACTTGAAGACGCTTTCAATGGTACATCAGAAAATTGTATAGTAAATGATAAATGGAGTAAACTTAAGGAAACTATTTATAAAACAGCGGTAGGGGTTTACGGCACTGTGGATCATAAGAGGCAGGACTGGTAAACAGCCAGATACTGCAGCCCTTGATTGATAAAAAGAAGATAGCTCTCTTAAGAAACAAGGAAAGACCAACGCGTAACACTCTGAGTGAGCTGAAGCAAGCGAGGAAGGATGTACAAAAGGCTGCCAGGCAGTGTGCGAATGACTATTGGATCAAGTTATGTGAGTCCATTCAAATCGCAAGTGATAAGGGAAACATCAGAAGCATGTATGAAGGAATAAAGAAAGCCTGTGGTCCAATGATCAAAAGAAGTGCACCGCTGAAAACCTTGACTGGAGAAATCATCACTGATAAGAAACAGCAGATGGATAGATGGGTCGAGCACTATTTAGAGCTTTACTCAAGTGAGACCAAGCTAGCGGATGATGCCCTCAACGCCATAGAGGCGCTGCCAACTCTTGACCACCTGGACACACTTCCCACTATAACAGAAGTTAAGTGTGCTATAAATGAGCTTGCATCTGGCAAGGCTCCAGGTACGGATGGGATTCCAATAGAGGTGATCAGGAGTGGGCAAGACACACTCGCTCTACAGATCCACCAGCTAATAGAGCTATGCTGGCGAGAAGGACAAGTCCCACAGGATTTCAAAGATTCAAACATCATAACGCTGTACAAGAACAAGGGAGATCGGAGCGACTGTAACAACTATAGGGTTATCTCACTACTGTGTATTGTTGGGAAAGTATTTGCCAGAATTGTCCTGCACAGACTTCAAGTCCTGGGAGATCAAGTCTACCCCGAATCACAGTGCGGCTTCCGTCAGAACCGGTCTACCATTGATATGATATTCTCATTGCGACAGATGCAAGAAAAATGCCGGGAACAAAATCAGCCACTGTTTATTGCCTTCATCGACCTCACAAAGGCATTCGATTTGGTCAGTCGTGAGGGTCTGTTCAAAGCACTAAAGAAGATTGGCTGCCCACCAACTCTTCTGTCCATTGTGGAATCGTTCCACACAGGCATGAAGGGTATAATCAAGTTTGATGGCTCAACTTCAGAAGAGTTTGAAATCAAGAGTGGAGTTAAGCAAGGTTGTGTACTATCCCCCACCCTCTTTGGGATATACTTTTCACTTCTACTGAAATATGCCTTTCGTGATCAGGATGACGGTATATACATTCACTCACGCTCGGATGGTGGCCTCTATAATGCTCAGCGATTGAAGGCCAAGACCAAAATTAGCAGGGTACTAATCAGAGAGTTGCTTTTTGCGGATGATGCTGCGATTACGACCCACTCTGAGGAAGAATTACAACATCTACTATCTGCATTCTCCAATGCTTGTTCTGAATTTGGTTTAACAATTAACAAAAAGAAGACACAGATTATGTCACAAGGTGCACATGGTGTACCATCAATCTTTATTGACGACGCCGAACTGGAGATAGTAGACCATTTTACATATCTAGGATCAGAGGTAAATAGCAAATTATCTCTCGATCAGGAAATCAGCATCAGGATTGGCAAGGCAGCAACAACAATGAACATGTTAGCAAAAAGAGTCTGGGAGAACAGGAAGCTTACTGCCAAAACAAAAGTCCTCGTCTACCAAGCCTGTGTCCTTAGTACTCTTCTTTATGGCATGGAAACCTGGACAACTTACTCACGCCAAGAGAAACGTTTAAACAGCTTTCATATGCGGTGTCTGCGAAGAATACTTGTTATTAAGTGGCAAGACAAAATCACAAATACTGTAGTATTGGAAAGATCAGGTTGTGTGACGGTGTATTCCATGCTCAATCTTCGTAGACTTAGATGGATAGGACACGTTAGGAGGATGGATGATGGTAGAATACCAAAGGACATCTTTTTTGGGGAATTACAGACGGGTAGGAGATCTCAGGGTCGGCCTCTACTACGATACAAAGATGTGTGTAAGCGGGACATGATTGATACAGGCATTGATAATGCACATTGGGAGCACGTCGTCGCTGAACGCGTTGCATGGAGGGCAACTATCAGAAATGGAATAAAGACAAAGGAGAAAATGATTGCAGATAAAGCACACATAGAGCGTGAGAGACGTAAGATGGTGCAAAATGGTGGAAGTGACCATGTTTTCACATGCACCTACTGTGGGCAAACATTTGCAGCAAGAATTGGCCTTACCAGCCACACTCGCCACCGCCATGGATCGTAGTTATTAAGCCTTTTTGAAGCACAATGTACCAAACTATCGTCTGTCAAGACGGAAAGGTGCCAATGAGAAAGTGAAAATAAATAGATCTTAGTTTGAATAATAGAAAGACAGTAGTCATGGTGATATCGAAGAAACAGATTGTGCCGAAATGTGCATTTAAAGTACTGGATGTTATTTTGGGGCAAGAGCAGAAATTCAAATATCTAGGCACATGGATAACACCAGACAGAAGATACATCACTGAGATAAAGATCAGAACAGGACAAGCAAACACTGCATTCTATCAAATGAAGAACGTTTTGTGCAACAAATCACTGTCTTTGACAGTTAGAAAAAGAGTTCTCGCGTGTTAAATAGAACCAATTTTAATATACGGCTGCAAATCCTGGACAATTAGTAAACAGGCAACAAAATCCATGGAAGTCGTGGAAATGTAGTTTTATAGAAGAATGCTGAAAATTGATTGGTCATCCAAAAAGAGCAATCAGGACGTTTTAAGGGAAGCTGAGTTGCAAAGATAACTTGTCACAAACATCAGAAAGAGACAACCATCGTTTTTTGGCCACGTTATGAGAAGGCAAAAACTGGAACATGTTGTGACAACCGGAAAGATTTGCGGAAAGAGAGATAGAGGAAGACAGCATGAGAAGATGCTCGACAGTCTTGTGTCATGGCATGGAATGGAGTCAACACACGAATTGATCCATGATATAGGACATCGTAATTTTTGGAGAGGATTATTCCCCATGCTAGCTGGCAAGGCACTGGATGATGATTGATGGTATGACTCAAAGTACAGTTTTCCTTTAGTTAAGCATTATTTTCTTGTGCAGGCGACAGTTTCGAACCCTGTGTTGAATAATTTTGGCCCCTTTCTTCTTTGAGTGCCAATCAATACCTGTGAATTTATTTAGGTTGTTTCAATGGTCTCGAGGGTTTCCCAGTGAGTAGCATGAGAGAATGTGGATTGTGGTGACATTGATCACATACACTATTTGGCAAGAATTTACAACACAGTTTGTCAACAAAATGACATTTTAATGAAAAGATCAAGTATTTAATGATAATAACGACACATTAATTTCCACGCTGCAACAAGTTAATGACACAGTCACAGCCACGTTTGATGATGGTAATGACATATAAATACAATAAATAACTATACCAAGTTAATGACACAAACACAGCCATGTTTTATGACGGTAATGACAGTTGCAGCCAAGTTTGATGATGGTAATGAAACATAAATACAATAAATAACTATACCAAGTTAATGACACAAACACAGCCATGTTTTATGACGGTAATGACAGTTGCAGCCAAGTTTGATGATGGTAATGACACATAAATACAATAAATAACTATACCAAGTTAATGACACAAACACAGCCATGTTTTATGACGGTAATGACAGCTGCAGCCAAGTTTGATGATGGTAATGACACATAAATGTAATAAATAACTATACCAAGTTAATGACACAATCACAGCCATGTTTAATGATGATAATGACATAGTTACATCCAAGTTTGACGACGGTAATGGCATAGTTACAGCCAAGTTTGATGAGGGTTAACATGATGGTTGATGAGGGTTTGGCAGTTAAGCCAAGCTTGATGATGTTAATGTCTGTGATATAAATATCCTAGCTATACCAAGTTAATGACATAGTTACAGCCAAGTTTTATGTTGGTAATGACATAGGTACAGCCAAGTTTGATGATGGTAATGATCTACAATAAAATTTGATGATGATAAGGTCACATAAACATACTAGCTGCAAGAAGTTAATGATATAAGTCGGAGCCAAGTTTGATGAGCTGTGAAGTGGATGGTATGTGAAAGATAGAATACAAACATAAACATACATCCCTGAACACATGCATACAGACCGCAAGATGTATGTTGTGACATTATTTCATGTATTGGGAAGATGTGGTAGTGTAGTGGCTAGCATACTTGTCTGTTGGGTCTGTGTTCGGTTCTCCATTGAGGCAGAATTAAAAAATAAATAATGGCTAGGTCAACCAATCCTAAAATTTAGAATAAAATCTGTCTTTACGTAATAGGAACCAGATAGAGAAATGAGATTCCTGAGAAGAATACTCAACGTATCAAGAAGAGATAAGATCAGAAATGAAGAAATCAGGACTAAAGTGGGGGGTTTTAGCAGCACTAGATTTTATTAGAAAGCAGCAAGTCAAATGGTTTGGCCATGCAAGTAGGTTACCATTTAACAGTATACCATAACAAGCAATGATGTACAGACCCGATGGAAACAGAGGAAGAGGCCGACCACGTAAACGTTGGACGGAGGGAATAGCAGAGTCCATGGGAATATCGATACATGAAGCCCATAATCGGGCACTCTCACGGTGTTTATACTTCACCTCGACACCGCAAGGTACAAGAGGAACATGATGAGATGGGATGAGATAGAGACACCAAAGCTCGCTGCATAGCAGGTATTGAAGATAGAGCTGGCTGCTGTCGAAAGGTAGACTGGGGCATACAAAAGTTAACGGAGGCAAAACCCAAAGAAACCCATAGCAAAGATGGATGCACTGCAAAAATGCCTAATGAAATCATTGAATGTATCTTGTGTTATGAGCACAGTGATTGGTTTCACAATCTCAGATAAAGGCATACGTTAACGCTGATCATAGCCATTCACCAACAGGCTATCAAGCTGTATTAAAAGTGCATGTTTCATAGCAATTAAAGTAAAGAAACTCAATTTACATTACAGTAAGGGATATTTATATGAAATACATCACATCAATTTCCCAAGAATAAGTTCACGGACAGTCTGCTGATGTCTGCCAGCAGTGTGAGTGACAGAAAATCATTTGACATTATAATGCCAATAATATAAATATCTTCCCACTTGTAGCTCTGCTGATCTCTTATATGACTGCCTTCATGGAGTGGCAAAATAACTTCATAACACATATTTGGGATTTGGTGTTAGGCCAACTTTTCAGTGACCGAATAGCATGCAAAGGCGCTTGTGTCAATAACTTGCCGGCCACTGCCATAGAAATCTGTATGGAACATTTGTTTCATAGAACAATCAGAGATTTTACTGGCTGACTGAAGGCATTCATCAAGAGCTCCGCAGAGAAGTGGTTAAGCGGCTTGCCTTGCACTAAGGTCGTGGCTCCATTTCTGGACTCATTTACTCAGTTTGTGAATGCAATTTTCTCACTCTGTGAAATGCTTATGGCAGGCCGCTCTGCAGAAAGAGGCGGAGCCATGTGGAATAAACAGCGGTAAAATAAAGTTGATTCCCTTGCCTTTAAAACCCGTTTTTGGGACTGAAGAACCATCTTTGCCGCGCTGTGAATCTGATCTATATGTGTTGTGATCTCCTTGTTTTAATCACAGCAACAGTTTCTCAGCTCAGCACACCAGCCACGTTCATTGCATTGACGAAGATCTCAATGTACGTGTACTAGAATTAATCCACACTATATTTTGTTTTGGGAGTTACAATAGTACAATGGCTAGCACACTTGCATGGTAGTCATGTGTTCAAATCCCCAGCAAGGGGAGTAATTTTTAAAATGTACCTAGACTTCGTCTAACATGGGAATATTTAAGGAAGTAAATGTAGCAGGTGTGATGCTGGCCACGTCATATGTCACGTGACAATCCATCCATCATGTGCCATGCCGGTAAGCGTGGGCGGTCATGTTCTGCCATCTCACTCGATCAACAGAGTCGTGGATCAGTTCCGTGTTTTTGTCTCGACCATGCCACAAGGCCAAGCCATCCAGATACTTGTTTCTAGGTCTTCCCCTTGGTCTGTTCCCCTCGATCTTACCAGTTGTCACCAAGTTCTCCAAATCATTTCTTCTCATAACATGCCCAAAAAATTGTGACTGTCTACGTCTAATGTCTCTGATCAGTTTACGATCTTCATTTGTTTCTTGAAGGACTTGTTCATTGGTCTTTCTGGCTGTCCATGGTATTCTTTGCATTTTCCTCAGAAACCACATTTCTACAGCCATCAGATGTTTCTCAGCCTGGCTGCTCATTGTCCAAGCTTCACATCCATATAAAAGTACAGGTTCTATGTAGCATCTCAACACTCTTTTTCTCGTTTCAATTGACATCTTTTTATTGGTCAGTATGTTTTTCATCTTGCTAAAGGCTACTTTTGCCATGGCGATTCTTGTTCTAATCTCTTCAAGGCATCTCCCATCAGATGTTATTACTGTTCCGAGGTAATTGTACCTATTCACTTGTTGAAGAATATTCCCATTTACTTGTATATTACACTGTGGTATTTCGTTCTTCTTAGTGACGACCATAATCTGTGTCTTTTTACAATTTAATTCTAACCCTTGTTGTTCACTGTGTGTAACAACCGCATCTACTAAATGTTGCAGGTCCTGTTCATTGTCTGCAATCAAGACTGTATCATCTGCATATCTAATGTTATTGATGCATCGTCCCCCAATGTTGATTCCTTCCATATTTTCAATATTTCTGAAAATATTTTCACTGTACAGGGAAAACAGATCTGGAGACATTACACATCCCTGTCTCACACCTCTCTTAATAGGCTGATATTGGCTTACTTCATTATCAACTCTTATGGCAGCTTGTTGTTTCCAATATATGTTTTTTACAAGTCTAAGGTCTTTCCCATCAATTTGTAGATCTTCAAGCATCCTTATCATGTTGACATGTCTCACTTTATCAAAAGCCTTTGTGTAGTCAATGAAGCAAAGGTGTAGATCTTTGTTTACTTCTATAGAACGTTCGATTACGGTTCTCAGTATATACACAGCATTTACTGTACCCTTGCCTACTACAAACCCACATTGTTCTTCTCCTATTTCAGGTTGTATTTTCCTCCTAACTCTTTGCGTGATAATTCTTAGCAAAATCTTCGTGATGTGACTCATTATACTAATTGTTCGATGTTGATCACATTCCAAGGCTCCTGATTTCTTTGGGATTGCAATAAATACAGAATTACATAACTCATGAGGTATGTTTCCAGTATCATATATTGTATTAAGCAGACTGGTAACTTTATCTATTCCATATTCTTCTAAAGCATTAATCATTTCTGTTGTGACGCTGTCTGGACCGGGGGTTTTGCCAGATTTCATATGATTAAGAGCATTCTGAACCTCCATCTTCAAAATTGCTGGCCCTTCATTGTTATTTTGAACAATATATTGTTCGTCTCTGCTATCGTCATAAAGGTTTTTCACGTAATCTGACCATACATGTAAAATCTGATCTTTTTCTATTATGACTCTTCCATCTTTTGTCTTTAGGCAGCCTGCTGATGTACGTGTTCTTTGATTAGTAATCTCCTGAATTCTTTTGTGCATTAGTTTCGCATTTTTACTGTTGTGTTGTTTTTCAATTTCTCTGCAATTTTTCTCAAGCCATGTTTCTTTAGCCTCCTTACATAAGGTTCTGACTTTTCTGTGAATTTCTTCATATTTGGCAGGATTATTTTTGTTCTGTCTTCTTGTTTCCATTAGTTGTAAAATTTCTTCAGTCATCCATGTCTTACGGCCAACTTTCTTTACTTTTGGAATAGTTTTTTCTGCTGCACAACTGATTGAATTCTTCAGCATTTCCCATTGATCATCTACATCTTGAAATAGGATCTCTAGATCAGACAATAAATCAAATTTGTTCTTTACTTCTATGTTAAAATTATCTTGTATTTCTTTGTCAGTTTTCAATTTGCACAAGTCATATTTAGGGTTTCCTGCTGTATACTTGACTTTCTTTAACTTTACCCTCAATGTGCCAGTAATTAATCTGTGATCACTGTAACAGTCTGCATTTGGAACTGTTTTTACAACTGTTAATGCATTTCGAAACCTTTTGCTTATCAGGATGTAATCTATCTGGTTTTTAATCCTGCTGTCTGGACTCCTCCATGTCCATAATCTTCTAGGATGTTGTTTAAACCAGGTGTTTCCTACAACCAATTCTTGTTCTTTTGCCCATTCTACAAGTCTGTAACCTCTTTCATTTCTCTCTCCCAAACCATGGTTGCCTACACTGTATCCATCGCTTTGCTTTCCTATTTTTGCGTTGAAATCACCCATTATGATATTTATTTCTGATTTTTGACAGTTCTTCAAAGCAGACTCCATGTCATTATAAAATTCCTCTATACTTTCTTCACTGCTTTCAGTTGTTGGGGCATATACTTGAATTACATTTATTTTAAAAGGTCTTCCGTTTAATTTTACTAATAGAACTCTGTCTGACACAGCCCAATATCCTTTGACAGAATTTGATGTTTGCTTATCTAATATAATGGCTACACCTCTTTGCTGTTCTTCTCCCCCCGAGTAAATAATCTTACAATCCTCTCCTGTCCTTATCCCTGCTCCTCTCCATCTCGTTTCCGATATTCCTAATATGTTAATCTTCTCTCTCTCCATTTCTTTTTTGATGTCCTCCAACTTTCCATCTGCATTCATTGTTCTAACATTCCAAGTTCCTACTTTCAATGATATTAATCTTTTGCACCTAGTAGCCTGTTGACGGTCTGGAGTCACCTGGTGCGCATGACTATCCCTACCGGGCGAGGCTGCTCCTATGGAGCACCCATTTACGCCGTTTCTCTGATTATCGATAAGTGAACACAACATGATTTTCTTGGCATGTGTAAAGAAGGTAGTTTGCCATTGCTTTCCTTCCCAGCAGTGACCATACTGGTCAGTGACCGTAGCCATTGTCTCCTCAAAAAAGGAGATCCTCTGCCTACCGTCGTGAAGGTGTAGACCATAACCTACAACTATCTGTCGGCTGCTCTTCATCTTCATCCACCACCTGCACCCATGGCTTCACGTAACCCTGATCGGGGGGCTAAACGGGTACTCCACCTTGCCCAAGGGTGTCCCGTAGGCTAGCGGAGGGAAGGAGGCGCCTTACTTCTCCTTTGATAGGGGATACCCCTACCCCGCTACCCAAATGGGTCTGTACAAATATGGCTAGTACCATGTACAGTATGTCTCACAGCATGGACACGTCTTGACTTGACTTTACTATATTCTCTTCTGGTGTGGTTTTTCTAGTTGGCAAATTGGCAAAAAATAGAACAGCATTTATGCAGCCTATTCTCTAGTACTTCCAACTGATTGAACTTTAACATGAACACATAATCTCTTATCTTTCGTCCTTATCTGAGAAAACTAAGCACTGACTCACTACTTGTTGTAGATAAGGAGGGTGGGGTGATATTGTTTGAGCATGCCGTCGCAGGGTTCCTCTGACATAAACTGACCACAAAATATTACCCTCGCTGGATTTGAACCTGGCACCCTTAAAATTTGAAGCGGATGCTGTGCACTGAAGCCATTCCATCCTCTTTTATAAACACAAACACTCATACACACAGTACGCTTGTGAGTATATTGTATGAGTGCTATATCATCATCATCAAGTGCCATGCCGACTGGCGTTGGCGTTCAAGACTCCCCACAGATCTCGGTCTTTGGTTTTCTGGATTAACTCTGCCGTTAATATTCCCCCATGCCACCGTCACAATCCATCCAGCATAATTTCTCTTGCTCTGCCTCTCTTCCCCTAGATCTTTCCAGTTGTCATGACGTTCTCCAATGCCTCTCTTCTCATCACATGACCAAAATAAGCTGTTTGTCTCTTTCTTATTGTTGTATATAATGTTCTAGTTTCATTAGCCACTTTCAGGCATTCGTTGTTAGCTACTTTGGCAGTCCAAGGAATTCGCAATATACGTCTCAGGAACCACATCTTTGTTGCTTCCAATCTCTTCCTAATTTGTTCATTTACATTCCAAGATTCACAGCCATACAGAGTGCTATATAGTGTGAGATAAATACACATCTAATGGAAGGTGTATACAAACTCTGTCTGACTCAAATAATATTTGTACCACAAATATTCACACAGGGAATGTAACTTCATTTACATGTTATACACAATTCTCAGACACAGCAATGAGACACTGCTTGCTTTACACATATTTACAAAAGCCTGTTTAAAGATAGAGGGCACCACCTCTAGTGGTATTATTTGAAGTGTTCCTCTACCATCAAGTGGATTTCATAAATATATGCAATAAAACGTCATATTCAAACGTTTTTTGTTCTTTACATCTCCAAATTTAACAGCTAAGTAAACAATATGGAACAATACAACCATGTTAATGACAAACATGGGCAAGAACAATATGTCATCTCTAAAACAAACTGTTTTATCTAAATAAATTGTTAAATTGTAATATGTTTAAAAAGTTTACATTTAAAAACAATCTCTTTAATAACAGTATTCATAATGTAAAGTAATACATTTTTACCAGATACAGTAGCACTTGTTTTTATTCAGTGTGGCAATGCCACTATTTGAAATGTCACCAAAAATAACGTTCTATATTTTTGCCATAGAAATAAAGTGGGTTTAACTGTGGAAGAATTGTCAAAATACAGTGAGTAAATGAAGAAACAGTAACTGGAATTCATAAGCTTTATGCAAAAACAGTCCCATGTGACAGAGTAGCTACAACATCTACTTTGTCATTTGCGACTGCATGTTTGTAAAACTGATATTTTCAATTTTTTTTTCATTCCTTGTACCTTGTGGATAGTGATCACAAAAATTGTTATTAATGTCTTTAAAATTTTACCAAATTGATGAATAAATCTAGAAATAAATTGTAAGTCTTAACATTCTTTGGTTATGTAACTCACTCTGCCCATTGGAAGATGAAAAACAAAGAAGAAGTGTGTCAAATAGTGAGACAAAGTATCTTTTGAAATTTTACAAGAGGATAGTCATTCTGGTGTTATCTTTCTCTATATACATTTTATTTGCATATTACAATTGTAACATTGAATGTTTCAATTTGGTAGTTAAATTTATGTTACTAAAATGTTAAAACTCAACATTTCAATTTTTAGCTAGAATTAATACTAGCCATTTTTATTAACCTTGAAAGAAGCTGTTTTTTTTAAAAAGCAGCAAGTAAACAGTGTGGATTATTTTAACAGAAACAGCTAGAAATAATTATGTTAGTATTTATTTTTGCATGTGTTCTAGGATGTCTTATTTTAAGTATACCTATGACATATACATACACACTTGAGAAAACAACGAAGCATATGCACTTTAAAAATGAACTGTTAGTGACAGAACGTCAGAATTTGTGGTGAAAAATTACCTGCATCCAGTTATATGAAAAAAAATTGTCTCAATTAGAAAACTGAATCTGTCTGATCAATGTAGAATTTATTCAGTTGAATAAGTTGCTTGCACTAAAAAAAATGTAAAAAAAACATGATGAAAATCTAAAAATAAATCCACATAAAATTGAGAATAAGGGTAACCACAATACCAAATACCAATAGAGGAAGAAATCAATAGGTACTGACTGAAACACAAGACTGAAGCACATTTCTATGTTGACCAACACGTGAGAGTGTTGTATCCAGTACAATAAACAATAAAGTGATCTCTTGCCTATAGTTGGGAAACTGACCCATTCAGTCAGTGTCATTCAAACGATATTTATATTTGTTGTAATCATGCATCACTGTTGTGTAGTGGCTAATGATCTTGCCAACCAGAATAGTGGTACTTCCTTGAGGGGAGATTTTACGTGACCTCATAACTCTGGGGTCAACCCAGCCACCTAAAATGAGTGTCAGCAGTTGGCATGATTCTGATTACCTCATTTCCTGGGTGCCATTTGGTCAAGATAATATGGACCTAGCATTTGATCCCCAACATACTCCAGTCCCAGATGTAATCAGTTCATTTAAAGACAAACAACTCAATAGACAACATCCTCAGTGTGTCACAACAGCACGGCACAGTCCATTTTGTATTTTGTAAAGACACGGTCACTGGATAGGCCAGATTTTCCCAACATGTAAGAAGGAAACAGTTACAGAACTTTTGCAATCTGCTTTCTGTCATACTTCACCCAGACACTGGCAATGATCAATCATATGTTTTGACAGTAGTACAAAGGTGTATGCATCCACCTTTGAAAAGTTCTTGAGAAGAGTGAAATGATACAACACTAAATGAGCTGTCACATAATTGATGCTGATAGGAGAGGATTGTTGAAATGTTTCACATAAACAGCATCCATTATTGGAACATTTATACCCACTAGCTGACTAGTCAATATAGTAGGTGTCATTGAGCCAGGATTGCTTATCAGTAACACTGGTCAGCGTCAGTTGTTCAATTGTTAGAGATGAATTAGATGCACATCTTTGGCAGTATACACAATCTATGATGTCTGCAGATAAAAACAAAAACATACACAGAATTACTAACACATGTGTCCCAAGTATTATGATAATTTCTTTTCCTTGAATCCTGCTAATCCAAATTCAGATATAAATTGTACTATTATTCAACTGGCAACAAGATCTCTAGTTTTTCCATGGACTATAGCTATTGAGGGTAATATTTTGTATTACAAATGTGTGTAAATAATGCAATCTGGTAATCTGATACATCCTTTACAGGTCATCACAGTCAACCTCAGTATTTTTGGGGCTGTTTGTGATTTTTTGTCAAGTTTACGATCAGTAGTTTGCCATTGCTTTCTGAATGACCAGCACTCATGCCATTGTATGAAAAACAGCGCAAAGCAGTCTACAGTAAAACCTCGTATAACCGTCACTCATTTAACCATCAGTTTCTGTTATCTGTCTTCATCCTAAAAATTGTGTGAGTATCAACAAACAAATAGAACAATGTAGGACTAAACAGTGAAAGCATTACACCAGAAGAAGTAACAGATTGGTTGGAATGTGGCAAAATGTATGGAGGCTGTGAAATTTTGAGTGATGATGAAATTGTTTGTAGTGTGACTACCATTGAACAAGAAGAAAGTGATGACAATGAAGGATCAGTTCTTAACCAGAAAAACCTACAACTAGCCACTCAGAAGTAGAAACAATGTTATCAAAGTGCACCAACTGGTTTTAAATGCAAGAGGAGGAAAATGCAAAACAGATCCTACTTCTGCGTAAGATACGGAACATCACCGCATAGAGAGCTCGAGCCTCAAAGACAGAAGGAGATTACAGATTATTGTAAAGTAATCTAGGTTTATAGTATTACAATACATTTGTGTACATTACTACTTTTATATTGAAGTTTATATTGATCGTTTTGTAAAATTAAATACAATATGTATTCACTTATTATACATATGCATTAAGAGATTTCTGTTATCTGCCTATTTGGTTATCTGTCACAGCCCTGGTCCGGAGGGGGACGGTTAATTGAAGTTTTACTGTACTTCCAAATTGCCCGGAACTGCATTTCAAATGTGGGCTTGCGAATTGCATTCACGTAAACCCCCTTCGCCACAGCTCTGATTGAATTTGATACATAATATGGAAAAAACAAAAGCTACACACACACTCAATGTAATTGTTTGACAAGTAGAGGTTATAAAATAATGCAAAGAATAGGGATACACTTGTTCCTTCAGTCAGGCGCTGTTGGTCTTTACAGGCAGCAAGTTTCAGTTTTGGTGTGGACATTATACCTTTCCATATCTTTATTGTCTAATATCTTCTAACTTCTACTTCCTTTCTCTGCCTCTGAATGTCAATCTGTACCTGCAAATTTTTTCTCCTCAAAGAATTGAAGTAGTTGCATATCCTTTACAGGGATTGTTTAGCTGTTTGTGATTTATTAGCAAGTTTACATTCAGTAGTTTGCCATTGATTTCTGAATGACCGAAGCTCATACAATTGTATGAAAACCAGTGCAAGGCGGTCTGCTGCCAAATCATCCGCAGCTGTGTTTCAAAAGCGATAGGAGGGAATTACAAATTGTGTCCGTAACCCCATTGTCACAGAGCCAGCAATCAAAGAAAGGACATCAAAATTAGGGGTTGTTAGCTCTCTGCTGGCATAATTGTTCCTGTTACACTGTCACTGTTAGCTCCCTGCTAGCCTAAGTATCCCTGTTACACTGTCACTAGTAGCGGGAACAAGATGCCTCACATTTTTCTACCTGTAAACTAATATCATACATCATCATCATCATGATAATCTTAGCTACTGTCATCATAATCACTATCTCCTTTGAATAACGAAGACACAAACAATAGACTGCATGATTTATTGCCTGGCATATTTCGCTGCATCTCGTCAGGTACATACTGCAGAAATCACACAACATAAAGTAAATTAACTAGATAAATTCTTCAAGCTGAAATATACACATGTTCACACTGTAATGTCAATATATAAATATGCCAGGCAATAAATCATGCAATCTATTGTTTGTGTCTTCGTTATTTAAATTCACTACGGGAAAACATTGTTTTGAATTTCTGAAACTATCTCCTTTGTTATTATCATAATTATCCTCAAAATAACTTTTTCTGTATGTGTGTGAGAGAGATTTAAATGTGCCTCTGCCATCAACCACGAATGTATGACAAAACGTCAACCTAAACTGGCACTACCAACCTGAAGCTTGCTGCAGAAGCTAAGATTCACAGCTTTTATATCATCAAGTTGTTTCTGTAGGTCAGTCATAATATGCTCTTTTTCACTGATGTCTTTCTCAAGAAGCATCATTGCTTCTTCTACTTCTGTTTTTATACCAGTTCTTGATTCGTTGTCTACATCCTAAACAAACAAAATTAAAAATTTTTTAGTTTAAATTTAATGTACGATGTAAAAACATTATTTAGATACACATACAATAAATATTCTACCTTGGGAAGGTGAACAAAATTTGGCATCGTTTAAAAATTCCAACTGCCAAGAAATTGTGTATGAGTGGAACATGTGCAAGACACCTCATTATTGTTCACTCTGTTACATTGATTATAATATAGGAGCCTCTCATTATTCAGTATGTACCTGTTAGTGTAAACAATTAGTACAATCTCCAACTTCAATAGCAATATTGAGTATACATATATTTAAAGTATTACAAATTCAATGTTTATAATGCCAACACTAAACAGATGCTGGAATTGATAATTGTTGCACACTCACCTCCACTGATTCCTGATATTCTGAAACATTGTCAGAATTGTTACCGCTAAGGACTGCCAGCTTGGACTGTAAAGTGAGAATGGTGTTCTTTGCAGCTGCCAGGTCCTCTTTCATGAGACAGTTGTCTGCCTGTGCCATTTCTAGTTTCTGTTGAAGATTGGCCACTGTGGCCCTGTTCACAACGTAATGAAAACACCACTATATGTGGATGAGTGCGTATGTTTGTTGTCATGAAAATCTAACAGAATACATCACTGTACATTACACTTACTTTATATATTATATTACATACATTTACATTTCAGATTTCAGACCATTACACAATTCTAATACATCAGCAGCAAGAATTTTAACATTTCTGTGTAAATGTTAAATTCATATTGTAGCAATCTGTCTTTGGGGACTTGGTGTTACAGGCCCAAATTTAGCCATGCCTTCTAATCATTAATGCTTTTTGTATACTAGTTCCTTGGAGTGGTACACATCTCAGCCCTAAAATGATAGAACCACTTCAGAGTGCATGTTTTATTTTGTCTGTAGTTGTGAAGTTGCTAAAGACTTGAGACAGTTTTGTGCAGTTGTCTCAATCCTTCAGTACAGGTTGAGATTTTTAGTGTAAGTAAAGTCAATTTGCATACCAAACGACATACTGGAGCTCTGGTGTTTGGCTTCATACAATTCATGAAGTAGAATGATCAGAATTTATTTCAGCCAAAGATATATAAAAGTAGTTCCATAATTGGGATGTGAAGTGTTTTGACCTTCACACATGACGTATGAAAGGAGGTGGCCATGTCTTTTTCTCAACTTTCCTTCCCAGAAAATTCCACAAATTAGTACCCATATTTGTGAGACTGAACTAATCGAGCAAAAAATAATTCTGCCTCTGGGCCACTGTCTTGGCAGACAAGCACACATTTCATTTGTTCTTCCATTGCCCTTACCAGGTTCAACTTATGTAGAGGTTATATTACAGCCCATCCCAGCCTGTGACCGACCCAGCCACATTTAGAAAATTAATCTGAAATTGCTGTCCATAGGGAGTAATGTGCACAAATTATATCCCAGTGTCTAATTGCATATGAAAAACATTAAAATTTAAAGCAATAATAATTAGCAGTATTTAAACCTACATTTGCAGGATTAGGACATAAAACTTGTCAAATTCTATGTGAAACTTTTCTGTCCCCCACAGAATATGGTTGAAATTGAGGTCCAGTTACAGCAAAAGTTGATGTTCTCCATGGGGCAACTATCAAGCTAAAACTTAGATTTTTCCCCCAACTCCCCCCCCCCCCCCCCACCCCCTTATATTTGGATATAGTATTTCAGTTCATTAATAAGTGTTTCAATTTTTCGTCATGAAAATTGACATGATATTTGTGAGTTATATTAGGCAGAGTTTGTATTTCTTGTTATATATGTTAGCGATTGAAATCCAGGCCAATACTTACGTAAGATGCCTATTTAGCTCCTCCAGATAATTCTTTTGATCAAGAATAGTTGCCAGTTTGGAATTGCCTTCACTACATGTTGCAAAATAAAAACATTACTTGATTTTAATTGTTACAAAAGGATGATAAACTTTTCGAATGTAATAAATTATAAAACACTACAAACACAAATATTGAATTACATTTATGAAGAAATTCAAACATGATATGCTTCAAACATCAGAGAAAAGAAATACTTAAAAGTGAATTCAGTATTGCAGATCTTTAATTTACAAAAATAATCAGTCACCATGATCTTAAATGTCTAATTTGTAACTTCAGTAGTCTCTCTTGTAAAATAATTGTTTAAAAAATTGATATTTTTAATGAGTTTGGATTGTTAGTTACACACTGGTAAAACTCATATTTACACAATAATTGCCTTGAGTACATTTAGGATCATAGTAATCATTTATAGAAAATTAATAGAATCTTTCTTCTTATAGTCCATACCATGTGGCATTGGTATCATGTCTGTATCATGACTGACATCAGTTCTGACATAGATATTCCATAATGCCATGTTGCCAAACTGTCAAGCCTCTTCTGTCTTGGTCTCTCCCCCCCCCCCATCTCTAATTTTTGTCCATCTTTCTATTGTCATGTTGTACTCAAGCTTTTTCCTTCTCATGATGTGCTCAAATAATGTGCAATGTCTACATCTGTAATCAGCTATGTGAATAAGTTTCAAGATGTCTTCATTATACCTATTACCTGTCTTTGGTGTTCTTGATTCTTCAATAAAACCACATCCTTGCAGCTTCCACATAATTCCTTAATAGTCTGCTGCAGAATCATTCAGTAAAAGTAAATCAAGTAAGAGATTAATCAGCTGAAAGCCTATAATTTGACTGCTTGTATCCAGGTCAGCACGCCTGAGCTGACCAAGACATATTCCAGCAACAAGTGGTGCATCAATGAAGTCTGACTCATAGAGCAGGCATTGAACAAATAGGTCAAATATGGTCCAAAATACCGCAGTGAAGTTGGATGTGTCTATCTGTATATATTGCATATTCACAGTAAACAGACACAAAGCAACTAGCACCCTTGTCAGGATCATCTAGGAGAAATGCATGAACAGCCAGCAACATTTAAATACAAGAGTTACTGACACAATTACTGAACAAATACCACAACATTTTGTTGAACATTCATTATAGAGACTTCTCTTAACTAGTCATCTGAAACTACTTTCTATATTTTGAAAGAAAATGTGAGCCACATCCATTGGCTTGTGGAGTTTCTTGTCTACATCTGCAGATATAAACCTGAATAAAACAATTGACTTGAAGTTGTTATCTCCATGGAGTTCTCAAATGTAACTTGCGAAGGACAAAGACAAAATCACTTTCCAGTTCTCCATGTGCGTGACCCTTTGCAGCAAATGGTTGTCAGCAGCTTTCAGATATGTCCTGTGGCAAGTCTGAACATTGCTACTTGATCACTACGAGTTACGAAATGCCATTTGAAAAATGAATTAAGTTACTGCAGGGACCTAATTAGAGCTAGTTTAGTTTAGTTTAGTTTAGTTTAGTTTATTTTATGGATCAACATCACGGCCCACGGGTGCAACCCATAAGTGCTTCGTTCTCCTCCTAACTCAAACCTGAGTCTGGAGAAACTCAGCTCAGTGCACGAACTCCGTAGCACCGCCGAGGATCCTGAAATACTTGGGTAGATTTTAAACTCGAAATTTTGCCCGGGCAGCGCCGTTAGGCTACTCTTTTTCGATTTCCAACTGCCAAGGGATATTTTACATGTGCACCAATACACACGGGCTTCCGATCTCACTACCCAGAGACCAGGGGAAATTACTGGAAGTGCCCGGTGGATTTAAAAAAAAATAAATCCTGGTCGTCACCGGGGCCTGAACCCGGGACCTCCAGCACTCGAGGAGGACACCATACCTCGAGACCACGCAGCCCCCCTTCCTAATTAGAGCTGCACAAGTCTATGAAGGGCTTCATGCCACTCACTAGCCACACCCTGACTAAGCCCTATTCATATAACACTGGAATACCTGTCCTCCTCCACGCCATCACTGTACTTGCCATCCCTCATGTACAAGCTGAAATCAATCACACCCATCTGGGAAAGCAATACACACGCATGAGAATTAGTCTTTTAATTATAATGACTGTATATAGGAACATCTACAACTGTCAGTGTTTGAGCATGTTTTCTTCTCTTTCCAAGATATTCTCAAAATTTGTTTCAAAAACTACATCTTTACTATCACCAGCATCCACACATTTTCACTTACATTATTGTGCTTGTAAGGTTTTTGTTTTTTAAAACAACATTACCTTTTCTTGGAAAACAGTCTTTGGATATGGTTAATTCTTCCTCTTCTTCCTGTGTGTATTGTGTGTGTGTGTGTGTGTGTGTGTGTATGTGTGCGTGTGCATGTGTATTTGTGGATGGATGGATTTAGTGAATTTGTGATTGGGAGAAAGTATATGTGTATGTGAGGGAGTGTGTATTTGCGTGTTATCAAGAGTGAGTGCATAACTGAGAGGTTTGGTAAATGATGTGAGTAGGTATGCAGGTTTGTGTGTATGTGTTTATGAATGTGCGTGTGTACTTGTGTCTGCCTGCCTGTCTCACAACATGGTAATATGCATTGATTATTTTTACAACATTCATTTGACAATGCTTTTTTTTTTCCAATGTGAATGTAAAGTTCACAATGATGAACAAAAGATGAGTGACTGGAAGGGCCAAATGTAAGACGGGCCTGCGTGCCCATTTTGTGATCCTTTGAAAATAAAGTTTGTTCATTTGTCTGTTCATTCGTTCATTCCTCGTTCAAAGGGAATGTATCAGCCTGAATTATACATATCACAGGTCAGTGTTCAATCTTGGCCTTCATTTGTGTCAAGTATGCTTTCTCTAGAAACATTTGTGTCAAGTTTGCTTCCTCTAGATAAATTTTGTTCAAGATACATTTGTGTCAGGTTTGTTTCCTCTAGATAATTTTGTGCAAGATACATTTGTGTCAGGTTTGCTTCCGCTAGATGCATTGTGTTCAAGGTAACATTTGTGTCAGGTTTGCTTCCTCTAGATACATTGTGTTCAAGGTAACATTTGTGTCAGGTTTACTTCCTCTAGATACATTGTGTTCAAGGTAACATTTGTGTCACGTTTGCTTCCTCTAGATAATTTTGTGCAAGATACATTTGTGTCAGGTTTGCTTCCTCTAGGTGCATTTATGTCAAATTTGCTTTTTCTAGATACATTTGTGTTCAAAGTAACATTTGTGTCAGGTTTGTTTCCTCTAGATACATTTGTGTTCAAGGTAACATTTGTGTCAGGTTTGTTTCCTCTAGATCCATTGTGGTCAAGATACATTTGTGTCAGGATTGTTTCCTCTAGATCCATTGTGGTCAAGATACATTTGTGTCAGGTTTGTTTCCTCTAGATCCATTGTGTTCAAGGTAACATTTGTGTCAGGTTTGTTTCCTCTAGATACATTGTGTTCAAGATACATTTTTGTCAGGTTTGTTTCCTCTAGATACATTGTGTTCAAGGTAACATTTATGTCAGGTTTACTTCCTCTAGATACATTGTGTTCAAGGTAACATTTGTGTCAGGTTTGCTTCCTCTAGATACATTGTGTTCAAGGTAACATTTGTCTCAGGTTTGCTTCCTCTAGATACATTGTGTTCAAGGTAACATTTGTGTCAGGTTTGTTTCCTCTAGATACATTGTGTTCAAGGTAACATTTGTCTCAGGTTTGCTTCCTTTAGATACATGTGTTCAAGGTAACATTTGTCTCAGGTTTGCTTCCTCTAGATACATTGTGTTCAAGGTAACATTTGTGTCAGATTTGCTTCCTCTAGATACATTGTGTTCAAGGTAACATTTGTCTCAGGTTTGCTTACTCTAGATACATTGTGTTCAAGGTAACATTTGTGTCAGGTTTGTTTCCTCTAGATACATTGTGTTCAAGGTAACATTTGTCTCAGGTTTGCTTCCTCTAGATACATTGTGTTCAAGATACATTTGTCTCAGGTTTGTTTCCTCTAGATACATTGTGTTCAAGGTAACATTTGTGTCAGGTTTGTTTCCTCTAGATACATTGTGTTCAAGGTAACATTTGTCTCAGGTTTGTTTCCTCTAGATACATTGTGTTCAAGGTAACATTTGTGTCAGGTTTGTTTCCTCTAGATACATTGTGTTCAAGGTAACATTTGTCTCAGGTTTGCTTCCTCTAGATACATTGTGTTCAAGGTAACATTTGTGTCAGGTTTGCTTCCTCTAGATACATTGTGTTCAAGGTAACATTTGTGTCAGGTTTGTTTTCTCTAGATACATTGTGTTCATGGTAACAATTTGTGTCAGGTTTGTTTCCTCTAGATACATTGTGTTCAAGATACATTTGTGTCAGGTTTGCTTCCTCTAGATACATTGTGTTCACAATACATTTGTGTCAGGTTTGTTTCCTCTAGATACATTGTGTTCACAATACATTTGTGTCAGGTTTGTTTCCTCTAGATACATTGTGTTCAAGATACATTTGTGTCAGGTTTGCTTCCTCTAGATACATTGTGTTCACAATACATTTGTGTCAGGTTTGTTTCCTCTAGATACATTGTGTTCAAGGTAACATTTGTGTCAGGTTTGTTTCCTCTAGATACATTGTGTTCAAGGTAACATTTGTGTCAGGTTTGTTTCCTCTAGATACATTGTGTTCAAGGTAACATTTGTGTCAGGTTTGTTTCCTCTAGATACATTGTGTTCAAGGTAACATTTGTGTCAGGTTTGTTTCCTCTAGATACATTGTGTTCAAGGTAACATTTGTGTCAGGTTTGTTTCCTCTAGATACATTGTGTTCAAGGTAACATTTGTCTCAGGTCTGCTTCCTCTAGATACATTGTGTTCAAGATAACATTTGTGTCAGGTTTGTTTCCTCTAGATACATTGTGTTCAAGATACATTTGTGTCAGGTTTGTTTCCTCTAGATACATTGTGTTCAAGGTAACATTTGTGTCAGGTTTGTTTCCTCTAGATACATTGTGTTCAAGGTAACATTTGTGTCAGGTTTGTTTCCTCTAGATACATTGTGTCCAAGGTAACATTTGTGTCAGGTTTGTTTTCTCTAGATACATTGTGTTCAAGGTAACATTTGTGTCAGGTTTGTTTCCTCTAGGTGCATTTATGTCAAATTTGCTTCCTTTAGGTACATTTTGTTCAAGATACATTTGTGTCAGGTTTGCTTCCTCTAGATATATTGTGTTCATGATACATTGTGTTCAAGATACATTGTGTTCATGATACATTGTGTTCAAGATACATTGTGTTCAAGATACATTGTGGTCAAAGTAATGGGCGTTGTCTACCCGTGGGTAAGTTTGTCTTTCTAACAATTTTGCCAGGGGCGTGGTTTTATAGCCTACTCTTGTGTTTTCCAACTCCCATGCAATATTTTAACGTGCACATGGAACCTATTTTTTTTACCCTTATCTGAGAAGTCTAGGTATCCAATCTCACTAGCCAGGAGATTAGGGCACACGCGACATCATTAGATACCAATGGTTCTTGGTAAAATTCTCATGCTGGGATCGCCGTACTGTTCGAAGGGTCTTACAAATGGGATTCGCAATCCCGTGTATCATGTTTGAAACACAACTGCAGACTATTTAGAAGCAGGCTGCCTGCGCTGTTTTTTATATAATGGTATGATTGTTGGTCATTCAGAAAGCAATAGCAATTTACCCAACGTAAACTTGTCAAGGAATTATAAAAAGCCACAATTGCTGGGGTTGACTGTAATGTCCTGTAATGGGCTAACTTTGTTTGTTTTTTTAATATTGGGATTGAACCCAATATCTTGTGAGCCTGAGGCAGACACCATAACATCTCAGCCACATCTCCCCCAGATATGTTGACTCTTAACTCTGTTTCATATCTTCCAAAGAAATGCTGTCTGTTTCTTGTAGTTGTATGGTGACTCTTATCTCTGTTTCATATCTTCCAAGAAATGCTGTCTGTTTCATATCTTCCAAGAAATGCTGTCTGTTTCATATCTTCCAAGAAATGCTGTCTGTTTCTTGTAGTTTTATGGTGACTCTTATCTCCGTTTCATATCTTCCAAGAAATGCTATCTGTTTTTTTTATAGTTGTAGATGTTCTACTCTCATTAGCCTCTTACAGGCAGTTGTTGTTAGTTACTCTATCAGGGTGCACACGCCCTCCTCTCCCCACCCCACCCCACTTTACCTACAATTTGACCTGTCTTCCTATGGCGAGGCCGGTATTCTAGCCACTTGGCCAGCCACCTAAATACTACTGCTGCTATATGGGCTGATGGATATTTGCTTTGGCTGCCATGTTACATAATAGAAAAGGGACATTATTAAGCATATTTTTCGGGACAACTTCTAGGAAAAAAGACATTAAGCATGTATTCTGTGGCCACTTCTACATATGTTTTAAAGAAACCACACACACACACACACACACAATGACATCAAATATCAAGCAGAAAAATGACAGAACAGAAACATACTGGCTGGTCCAAGTCCTCGCCTTTGATGCACATATTGCAGTCCAGTACATTCAGGCTGATGAGAAGACCCGCAAGGACCATTCCTTCCTCTTCTAACATGAAAGCTCCAGGCTCATAAAAATCACTGTGAAAAGTTAGTATCTTTTTTTTTTTTGCGCTCGCTTGCTTTGAACTCAAGCGTAGTCCATACACACTACTTCTAGTAATGCTGGACTGAATTTTGTGTGTGGATTTGCTTTCCCCATTAACAGTGTCACTCGCCATCAGGTGAACCCACTCCGACTTCAGAGGTACTTGTAATTTACGTCCCCAAATCAAGGACGACAGGTCAACATTGTAGTCCAACTGTCTGGTGTATGGGTTGAACCCCTTACCTCGGCATCAGCACACTGAATGTTTATGAACAGGCATTCTTATCCATTCGACCATGCTGACCTGTAGTTAGTATTCTATATGCACACAAGTTACTCAGCAAGAATAACATAATATTATAATAATATTAAAATATGTATCAGTAAACGTAGAGAAACCCCACTGAAAGCAGTTAAAGTGTGCAGATGATTTGGTGTCAAGAAATGGCAGACATTTTGGGTGATATATCCAGTATCAAGTTGGTTATCTTATGAAAGCTGCACGAATTGTCCATGATGTGTTCACAGAAAGTGTGGCCTGGTCGGTTAGATGTATACTTCTTGTTCTTCAGGTGCCTGGTCTGGATCAATGGCGCTTCCCTCTTCTCTGTCATCTGGTCTTCCATAAAGTTAACATTGCTTACCTTATTATTTGTAGTTCAGCTGCTAAAACTTTCCACATACATCTTTATCCATCTGCCTCTGCCTCTCTTGGTTTTTTTAAAGTTCTTTAACATATGCTAATTTCACTATTTCACCAGTTTTGTTGATATAACCTATACATTTCATTTCTTATTTACTGTATGTTTCGATGACTGATCTTGTAACACATTCAGCTATGAATCTTCCAGTTTGTTTCCTTATGTTCACATTATCTCAACATTCTCAAAACCCACTTCACTACTGACTACAGTTTCTCCAGTTTTATTACTTGTCTGGCATTTGTACCCACACACAAAAACAGACCACACACAACATGTCAGCAAGCAGATATTGTTACTTATTGGGATGGTTCTGGTTTTCATGACATTGCCCATTCTATTTAGAGTCTTTGGATAAGATAATTACTTTTTATTTTGATCTGCGTGTTACATCTTCTATGATATGTCACTGCGTAGCTTAGATATTTAACACAGTTGAACTGTTTGAATTTTTCACCTTTACTAAATATGAAGCAAAGTAGAATGTGTGCCTTCATAGAACACACTGATATGTGTATAACATATGCAAACATGTTTAGAACATACAACAACGTGATAACACTTTCTTTGGGTATAACAAAACCTGAATAACAAACACACATACACACATCTCCTCATGACATGTGTCCAGTATAATCAAACATGGTATGGCTTGGCTCCATCTCATGACCCATTTGTATGTTTGTGTTATTATGTATGCACCATATTTTTTTGACATACTCATTGCATAAGTCTACCCTACAGTTGTCCTGGTCCTGTTCAGAATTGCACCAGTCATTTGAAAAATGATCTGGTGCTCAGTCTGTGAGACTGTTGACCTCAGAGCCATACTAATCAGAGTCAAATCATGCCACTATTTGGATTCAGCTCTGATTTCTGTGTTGGTAAATAAATGCACTAACCATTAACACCACTAGTTTCACATGATGATGATAATATAAATCCCCATGGCCACAGGTTCGAATCCGCACTGATACAAATTGTTTTACATTGATCTGACCTCCCCCAACTCAGCCTAAAACAGGAACCAGAAAATGTCTTGGAAAGACAAGGCAGCCAGTGTGCTACTGACCACATCACCCACCTTGTGTTTGTTGGTCTATACAAATATGGGTCGATTTCTCTTTGAGAAGTGTAAAAGGGTCCTTTACTTATATACTATTAATGATGATGATAAACTGAAGTAAAAGAAGAACAAAGTAGACAGTAAGACTTACTGAAGTAAAGTGTCCCTGTTTTCTATCATCAGTTTAAAGTAGTCTGCAAGAGATTTCTGCATTAATGCTAGTCTCATCCAGGCCCTGGCTCTACCAAGTGGTGTCCTATATCCAGACAGAGAAAACAACAGCATTCAAATGATTATACAGAACGGTCCTTTTACCAAAAATGTTCATCATCACCCATGGCTTGTCTTGTGCAAAACTACCCTTTCCCCTTACTCCTACCATATGTCTATCTAAATCTCACTCTATTATAATCCATATCTCCTGTCTCTATTGCTGTCATACATAAATTATCAGTTATGTCTTGAATCCATCTGTGTTGGTGTTTTCCCTCTACTCTGCTTCTCTGTGTGTATAGGTCAAATCCAGTAAAATATTTAACAAAACTATTTGCCAGTAAATGTCATGAACAAGAGAAATACAAATCTGTAGGCAAGTGTGAGTTCTGGCAAAGCATTTCCAAAGGACACATACAGGAACTGTAAAACATTAGTCACCTGATGTTTGGCATTTCCCTGGCACTAGTGGTAATCTGAGCAGCTTCTGGGGCTGTCTTCTCTATGCTTTCTAGCACCCACCAGAACTCCTTCTTGTTGCTTAAGATTCCTTTTTTGGCTGGCGAAAAACAGAAATGACACTATTCTCAATTGATTCAGTCTAAATAATTTGTGAGGAAAATGCCAAGAACACAGAGCTGATCCACGACTCTGGTGATCATTTGAGATGGTGAAACATGACTGCCCAGGTTTATCGGCATGGCACATGATGCATGAATTCAGTTATCTTCTCATGCCTGTATTCCGCAAAGGATCATAGGCACTGAACCAGCTCATGCCAATCTGTCGCCATCTCTACAGCTACATTCATGTCCTTCCCATATTATTCATCTCTGCCGCTTACTCTCGTCTCCATATGTTTTAGGTCTCCTTCTATTCCTCTTGCTAGGTTCCTTCCAGTAAGAGGTCTTTCTAGTGATGCCATTATCAGGATTTTCTCAACGTGTATCATCCAATTCCAGCGTCTTTTCCTCACCGCTTGATTCACTGGACTTCGTTTTGCTCTCTCCATAAGCTCCACATGAGTGATTCTCTCATACCATTTTAGTTCTTCTATACTGTGCAGACATCAGCTAATGAATATTTGTAGTTTAATAGTAACTGTTTTAGTTGTTGTTCATGTTTCTGGTTTGTACAGTAGTACTTATTCAACCATGCATCCAGCATGCGGCCATGGGCCAGAGATGAGTCCATGAGTTCTTTGATCAGCATTTTGGACATATTCAACAAGGTAGCTCTCTCTATCTGCTTTGGATCCCTTTCTGCATCACAAAATACAGAAACAGAGCAATTAACAGTTAATGGAATGAACCGGCTCTGTAGTGAAGGGGTTATGGGCGCAGTTCATAATACCGCATACAGCGTTCGAAACACAGCTTGTTGGTTTTTTTTATGAAATGATATGGGTGCCAGTCATTAAGAAAGCAATGGTAAACTACTGAACGTAATCTGCCTAGGAATCACGAACAGCCAAACAATGCTGGGGTTGACTGCTACATTATGTAAAGGACATGCAACTAACTTTAACTGATTTAACAGTTAAATACAAGCATTGTTAATTACTGCAAGTCTGCGCTTCCCCATGATCTCATATTATAAGTTTGGTGCTAGATTTAACTTCTTTGATTTCCACATATGTTCCAGTGCTATGAAAGGTTCTCTTTGTATTCTTATGTTATCTCTGCATGTCCATTATCTTTATCTACATGGCTGCCTAAACAGGTGTACAATTCCTCCTCCTAAAATGAGATTTCTCCAAGGGAGATTGGGTTATCATTTGCATGATTCATTCTCATTATCTGTGTCTTCCCCCTCTAAACTGTTATACCTAGTTGGATTGATCTGGCATCAAGTTGTGTATTTTCGTATTGCAAATGAGCTTAGGTCAAGGATGATTAAAAGTACAACTACTGCATTACGGGAGAACTTTCTGTACTAATCTGTAAGTGCATGTCTAAACATGGCTTGGTATTCCCTCTGAGTCCATGTCAAATACTGAAAATGACAGCTAAATATGAAAGTCTCTAATTTTGTGGAAAAACATTGAGTTTATCTCACCTCCAGAATCTATGTACTAACATGAGGTACTCACCTTTGAGTCCATGGATAAGCACATGTTCCAGGACTATAAAAAACTGCTGAAGAGGAATGTAGTCATCATCCAGCATGCGACCATGAGCCAGAGATGAATCAATGAGTTCTTTGATCAGCATTTTGGACATATTCAACAAGTTGGCTCTCTCTATCTGCTTCGGATCTCTTTCTGCATCACAAAATACAAAACACATGTTAATGAAATGTTTTCACTAGACGGAATCTGAATTTGTTGCAATTACTTCAGAGCCTCAGTACTTTGTAAATCCTTGGCAGACAATGAAAGGGCCCATCAAAAAAAAAAAAAAAAACCAAAAAGAAAATATGGGCCCACAACATATCCTCGACTCAAACGATTATAAATAAACTACACATATTCACTAATGGTGCCTGTGCAAGATAGAAGGAATAACATGGTATGACAGAATCACGGAGAGATCTAGACAAATACCAGTGAATCACGGAGAGATCTAGACAAATACCAGTGAATCACGGAGAGATCTAGACAAATACCAGTGAATCACGGAGAGATCTAGACAAATACCAGTGAATCACGGAGAGATCTAGACAAATACCAGTGAATCACGGAGAGATCTAGACAAATACCAGTGAATCACGGAGAGATCTAGACAAATACCAGTGAATCACGGAGAGATCTAGACAAATACCAGTGAATCACGGAGAGATCTAGACAAATGCCAGTGAATCACGGAGAGATCTAGACAAATGCCAGTGAATCACGGAGAGATCTAGACAAATACCAGTGAATCACGGAGAGATCTAGACAAATACCAGTGAATCACGGAGAGATCTAGACAAATACCAGTGAATCACGGAGAGATCTAGACAAATACCAGTGAATCACGGAGAGATCTAGATAAATACCAGTGAATCACGGAGAGATCTAGACAAATACCAGTGAATCACGGAGAGATCTAGACAAATACCAGTGAATCACGGAGAGATCTAGACAAATACCAGTGAATCACGGAGAGATCTAGACAAATACCAGTGAAGCAAGAGGTGTAGAAAAGATGATGGCACTGGATAAAAGACATAACATTGATAAAACCTGAGAATAGTTTTCCTAGAAAAACTTGACTGGAATCCACAATACAAAAGAAATATAGAAAGATCCAAACACACCAGGAGGAGAGAAATAGAGGCGGAAATGAATACTACAGGGAGGACATGGGCGGACCTGCCGCCTGCATGGGATAGGTCAGGATAGGGCGGGCCTGCATGGGATAGGTCAGGATATGGCGGGCCTGCATGGGATAGGGCAGCTTGGAGACAGTTGGTTGAGGGCCTATTGTCTTATCGGGATATAAGACAAAAGAAGAAGACAATATGACACATTGGAAATGACAGTTTTCTTTATCTTTTCCCCTCTTAATAAATAATAGTATTGTAAGCATTTCGTGTCTCCGTGGCTAAGGGATTACGGATGCGATTCGTAAGCCCGCTTACCCGCGTTCAAAACACAGCTGCGACAGATTTGACCGCGTTGCGTTGGGTTTTAACGTGTTGGTATGAGAACCGGTCGTTCAGAAAGCAATGGCACACTACTGAATGTAAACTTCCCAAGACATCAACAACAGCAGTAAAATGCTGGTGTTGACAGCGATGTCCTGTAAATAGGATATGAAAAAAAAAAAAAAAAAAGCATTCCATACCTTCAGATTGTCTGTCTGTTTCCACGGCAACGACATCCTCAGTCTCCAGATGGACATCTGCCAACTCCTTGAGGCACAGCCAGTCCCCGTCAACAGACACACGGAAATTGCACAGGTAAATTGTTTCTTCTGCCATGTTTTCTAAAGTATAACCACCAGGAGACAGGCGTGAAGCCAGTGAATGGTTAGATGCCTGGTTATTGTTTGCTAATCACACTCATGCTACTGTACCCTGGTGAGGTCTACAGTCTGGCATCTGAAGACAAATAAATCCGCAAAACATAATCACAATACAAAATCTAACGTTCCACAGTCATTTTATTAAACAAAAGAGAATGATCACATTCAAACATGACGGCAATAATCAACAAGAATTTTTTGCTCTGTTCCCCCCCCCCCCCCCCACCCCACATTAAGAAGCACTTTGCTCTAAATACGTGATCATGTTGCTGACGAAATGATGAAACGCAATGATGTAACTGTTAAAAAGTAAGCAACGGCAAAGGGCTGCTTTTCACGCCATTTTTCACCACGTTATGAGAAGACATAAACGGGAACATGTTGTGCCAACCGGAAAGATTTGCGGAAAAAGAGATAGTGGAAGACAGCGTGAAAAGATTATTGTCAGTCTTGTATCGTGGCACGGAAGGGAGTCAACACACGAATTGATCCATGACGTCGGAGATCGTAATTTGTGGAGAGGCATGATCACCCACGCCAGCCGACAAAGCACTGGATGATGATAGTTACATATGGGCATATTCAGTATACATAGCTACATATTTATTTTTAGATCAATCGGCAAGTTGTTGACATTGTGAGTATAACATTGAGCAACTTTAAGTCTCCAAAAATTTCTGGTACTCATTTTAGGCTGGGTCAACCTGGGAGTATATGTCAATGAAAACAAAACCGCTCAAAAGAGATTTGAACACATAACCACTTAGTCAGCAGACAAACGTGCTACCAAAGGCGCTACTGCAGCTTCCACACAGTGTGGCAAAATCATCAATGTGAAGTTTACGATGAGAACTAGACGTTGAGGCGGTGAGAGGGAGGGAAAAAAACAGCGACATTGGAGAGAACACACCGAGAAAAGCAATGCAATAAACTAAAACTTTCGTTCCCCGGATGCCATAAAGCAAAATAAATACTGTATAGGAAGATCTACAAACACTCGGAGAAAAGAATTAGAGACACGCGCACAGAAAGAGTGAAATTGCAAGGATAGAGTATTGAATATAATACTGTTGAACATATATGCTTCATCGGCGAAACAGGCAGAGGAAGAAGCAGGTCGTCTAGTGCGTAAAGTATTTCCAAAAACGGTGGCAACAAATATGGAAAAAATAATTGTGTACAGTCTTTACACTCATTCATAAATATTGATTCCACCTGTCTTAGTGGAGATAATATTTCGTCGACCATAGAGAAATAAAGAGGAGTACGGCAGAGATGAGTGTTGTCCCCAAGCCTCTTCAACCTATACACAGAAAGAATTTTTAAACAAGTCGAAATGCTTGGATTTAACATCAATAGGAGAATCATAAACAATCTTAGATATGCTGACGGTACCGTGTTACTAGCAGAAAGCCAGCAAGAGTTACAAAACTTAGTGAAACAAGTTACAGGCATAGTGCAGAATTTGGCTGAGATATTAACATCTTAAAAAAACGAAAACTATGATAATTAGCAATGGAAAGTAAAGGTCATCAGTGAACATCACAGTAAACGGGGGAAATAATAGAACAAGTAACAAGTTTCTCCTATCTTGAACATGTAATAACAGATGATGGCAGAAGTGGAATAGAAATAAAAAAGAGAATAGGAATGGCCAAAAAATACTTTCAACAGCATGAAATCAGTATTAACATCTAGAGAGATTAACAACGCATTAAAATGATAAATGTCAAATGATACGTATATTCAGCGCTATTGTATGCCACAGAAGCCTGGATATTGAACAAGCAACTAGAAAATCGAACAGATGCTCTGGAGATGTGGGTATACAGAAGAATATGTCGTATTTAAAGGAAACAAAAAAAAAAAAAAAAAAAACAACAACAATAAAATACAGAGATTTATTGATGTTGTGATCTCTCTCAGTTAGTGAACTTATGACTGTTAGTAAGTGTACTAGAGAAATAGGATGTGATGAATTAATGAAAGAATTAAGAAAATGACTATTTATTCACTCACTGCATACTTTTCACTCATTAACTCGCACACTACTAACCTATAATAGTTTACGCTACTCCGTCCACGTGCACATTACTCGCTTGTGAACAACAAACTCACGCACACAATACTCCCCCACTAACTAACAAAATATCCACTCGTCCAATCACTACCTTCCTACCCACATAAATAAAAAAAGGAAAATGCACCCATTAATACCAAAATGCATTCACAACCTAATATTAAAATCAATTCTGGTAGCAATAGCTTAGTGGTCCATATTTGCTAGTGGTCTATAATTTTACAATCAAATCATTTATTTCCATTCCAAATCGCACCCAGTGCTAAGTAAACTGCCCGTGAAATGTTTATTTCTGTAGACGAAACGGGTAAAATCAATATAAAATCACACATTTCAACAGTCTTCAAAACACTTTTATGTAAACGTCTCTTAACAGATGTAAAAGCAACAGAATCAATATAATGTAAATGTATTTATTCGCATTTTATTAGTTTAGTCGTCCAAATCTCGGTGAAACAATAATAGCGCGTGACGCAATCCAATTCTTATAGTTGCGCGGTAGATCATATGAGTTTTCTCATAGTCTACCGGTCCAATGGTATGTGTTCAAATCAACACCCGGAAGCATTCAACAAATTGACCTCGGCTCCCAGGTAGGCCACGACCTAAATTGGTACCAGTACATGTCTTGGGAAGGAAAGGTGTCCGGCGTAACACTGATCACAGTTGTCCAGAACCGACATCATTGCACTCGTGGCATTCCCATAAGCGCCTAGTCCTCATCTTCAACAGCCAGCGTAGAGTTCCAGTATTAATGGTGCCCGCTGCAATCTGATTATATGTCCGTCTTGCTTTATCTCTGAGTGACGGCTGTTGATCAGATCCTCTGACCACCCTGTGACATAAATCACAAACGACCTACACCCCCAAAATTCCCGGAACACGACAGCTGCAGGCCACCTTCAAGATGACGAAACATTGGCGCCAGTGAAGAAACCCCAATTTGGAGTGATTTTGATTGGTGTAGAGGGAGCGTACTTAACATAAGCTTAGTAAAATGAGCACTTAACATAAGCTTAGTAAAACTAGTAATTAGCATAAGTCTTGACACGATCAGCGTTGCCAGAAGTGGGGTGTGCTCAATGTTTAAATCTCATATCCCAGAAAAAAACCAAATAAATCAATTTGATTATTGCTCGCTGGACTTTAGGCGGCCTGGTGTGCCTTGCCAATCGAGAAGACCTGATAATTCGGAACCATATCGATTGACGGATGTCAGTCGCGGCAATCGGGCAAATTTTGAGTTATAGCTTACGATGGGTGACGTCGTGATATTATAGTGTGATAATTTGGTCGCGTCTAGGGTGTGCTGCGTGGTCTAGTAGTTACACACTCGCCTCACACACCAGTGATCCGGGTTTGATCCCGGGCCCAGTCAAGGATATGCACTACTGATGAGCTCAATTGAGAGCGAAACTCGAGTCTAGTACTTTCAAATTGACGTGGATAGGCCTTAGGTTCCTACCGGAATACGATCAGCTTTGCCAGTAGTGGGTTGTGCTCAACGTTTAAATTAGCATAAGCTTATGTAAATTAGGAGACTGATGTAACTAGGAGATGGACTGCAACTATTTGTGGCAGTTGGCCAGAAACCCTCGAGGAGGAAGGATGTGATGTTATTCAGGAGAATTTGTGTAGGTAAATTCAAGTTCCTGAGGACATCGGGGACGGCGGTCTTTTGGCTTCAAAGGGGTATATTGCTGAAATGAAGAATAACATAATCAGGAGGGTTAAAATCCTCAGAGACGGAAGAGGGAATTTTCCTTTCTAATGCAGGAAGAGCGAACTACCATTGAACATCGTTGACCTCTGCGATTTCAGAGCAACCCCAGCCGTATGGAATTCAGTTAAGTACTCTATTGATACCCTCTAAAATAGCAATGGCCAAATACAACGCTGGTAACTTGATTTCTATGGATCCCGATATATTGAACTCAATGACATTTTTGTATTTGTGGTGAATTAAAGGACATTTTAGATTAGCAGTTGTGGTGATATAGGAGACATTTGAGTAACTCACGTGTGGTGAAATAACATTGATAATTTAGTTAATCACTTGTGAGACCACATAAACATTTTAAGTAATTTACAATGATAATTAGAGAAACTATCTTGTCTTTTTGGGTGTATTTGAGTTGTGTATATTTTAAGATGCCACTCAAACAAACATACCCCCCCCCCTCTCCCCCTGTTGTCCCATTATGATATTATAATTTATAAGAAGGAGTTGTTCTCTTTTCGTTGTGGTTTTTCTAAGGTTTTGTGTGTTAAATGTGATATTGCTACATAATTTAACATCAACTCTGGAGAGCAGTATGTGGCAGGAAGACGACACATTTTTTAAAATTTACACAGGAGTGAGTTTTCTCCTCATTGAAAATGCGTTGACTTTCCTGGCTCTCCTGACGTTCTACGTGAACACCTTACCTTATGACCTGTCTCCACCCTTAGGGAGTCTTACGAGTCATTTCTGGTTTTCTGTAGCAGTCGGTCTTAACTAATAGGGATACCTGTCTTCCCTTATAAATCCACTTTACCACACACTCCTTGCTGCTGCATTCTGTATAGACCATGATAGTCAATCTGTTCTTCTGCATTAATCACATTCTGCCAGAGGAATTTCACCACATCTTCCTTATCATGCATCAAATCAACCTTTAATGAGTGGCACCAGCCAATCTGTCTGCCTGTTCATTTCTAACCACACCAGTGCCCTGGAGAAAAGAACCAGGGAATGCTCACAACCTGCGACCTCTAAATCGATGCAAGCCATTATGCACTAACCATGCCAGTCTTCACCTTTGCAAGCATGCTTTGAGATTCAGATACAATTATCATATGCGTATACAGTTTGTTCTCCAACCAGCGGAAAGCTGCAGTAACAGGGGACCCCACCTCCATTCTCAGACTCGAGGTTGTGGTATCATATGCCAAGATCTCCTTTACCCTTTACTAGACATCAGTCATTTTCTATTGCTATGAATTCCCGGGCGCTGTTTTGCCTCTTAACACAGAGCCATCTGTATAGATAATCACATCTCCAGGACGAGAGAAGTCATGAATTAGTTGCTGAATTTCAGCTTCCGTACAGCATACAGACCACACCCTACACTCACGGTCCAATGTGATTATAAACCTCTGTAAGTCTGAATTTCTTTCCGGCATTCTGACCCACTCCTTGCCTCTGCCAATCTTCTCAAGTGTGCACACTTCTCTAATGGTATCTTCTGCATGAGCCATCCATGATCTTCCTCTTAGCAACCTGAAACCATTGACTACATCCAGGGAATCACGCAGGAGGCGCTCCTTATCCGCAGCTACCTTGAGGTATGACCTTTCCTGCAACACCTTGCGTCTGTACGCTATGGTCGGCAACGCCAGGATGTATCGCATACACACTATTGGGGTGTCCACATTGTACATCCCAGAATCACCCTCATGGCTTCATGCTGTATGCGCTATAGTTTCACTAGCTGACTGTTTGAGACAGCGAGCATGAATGAGATTGGAGGAGATAAAACACTGGGAATGTTCTGGAAATTGCACAGACAGATGCAAAGGAAAGACCGTCATGCTACAATATACAGAGATAGCGTTTCGCCTTTGACAACAGACAAAGAGAAAGGTGAAGCTTTCCTGCAGAGATTTATAGCACAGACAGATCAGAATGATGGGGACATCAGACTCAGAGAAGATCTCTCAGATACCATTAAATATACCTGCTGTGAAGATATACAGCCGGAATATATAAAACGTATTTAAAAAAAAGACACCGCACCAGGGCCCGATGGGGTTAGGTACGCTCACGTGAGGATATGAGTAATGGAAAACTTATGGAGATGGCTGGTTGATTTAACCTGAGCATCAGGACGTCATCAGTACCACAGGATTGGGTGCACAGCTATTTAACACTTCCTAAACCAGGCAAAGTTCATTCAAAGCTTAATGGGTTTAGGATTATCACCCCACAGAATACTTTTGGCAAGGGGCTGGAGAAGATCATTGCTGTTAAGCTTCATGGATAATTAGAAAGGGAAAAGCTCTTCCCGAAAGTTTGGGAAGTTACCGGCCAGTGACAGACACTTGGTCAAATTCAAACAATGTATTCCAAAACAGACAGGAAACGGCGGTGGCAGCACTCGATTTCGAGGACGCGTACAACAGTCAGATATGATATTTTGATGTACGCTGTTATGGAGAAGAGAGTCTATCCTTTGTTGGTGAACTGAATTGCAGCAATGCTGTAATTCGTAGAGTGGTTCTCCTGGCACATAGACCTCTGAGCTATGTATCCTAGCCCCCGGACTAGCACAAGGGTCAACAATTTCACGTGTACTTTTCAATACTGATCACACCGACCGTCGAGTCCGATTGGTCTATAAAATACGAGGCTGGCACAATTGGTCAGGTCATCGTTTTATAATTTCACAAAGCACACCACCATTTTAGAGCCTGACAAATCGCAAAGAAACTAACAGATAAGAACTTGGAAGTGTTTGAGATGCAATGTTATCACTTGATGGAAAAGAAAATGAAGTGAACAGAAAAGAGATATGATGAAAACATTCTTAAAGACATCGAATGAAATAGATAAAACGAAAATAGACACAATTAGGTTGTGTTTGGTTTGTTACAATATAAGACACCGAGGTTTGATACTGAAACTACTATAGGGCAAAACGCAGGGCAAAAGAAAAAGAGGATGTTGGGGGGGGGGGAATCTCTCTTAAGGGAATTGTTGAGATCATGAGCCGTGGTGTGACATCTGGTCAGATGAAGCGTTTTCAGGTCACTGTGATACAAATTCTTGAAAAGCCACGTCAGTGTCACTCTGTTGTCCGTCCTTCTCTGTAAAGTTGGATCTTCACGACAAGCAGATTTTCAAGCAGAGAAAACTATTCTATTGCTATTTCAACTATAGTTTGAATTATAAGCCCATGGCAGTTACAGGAAGTTTGAATAAGACGAGTTATCGTCCCATGGCACTGAATCAGTTAAAGTGTAGAAAACGACACGGAGAGAGACTCATGTGAATCACAGCAGATACTTGCCAAATTATCATAGAGTATTGCAGAAATTATGAATCGATTACGAGAACTTGTGTACTTCAGTATACTGGAACAAATATGGACATTTGTTTTAGCCACAATGAAATAGATATTGCAGGATATCGGTTGGAGAAGAGAAATGGCAGGGTTCATCTCTGAAGATGTTCAGTTATAAGACATTTTGGAACCTAGATAATAGCAGATGGATGATGTATTAAAGACGTCAAGTTAAATGTAGAATATCCCCAGCAAAAACATCTTTAAACAGGGTGTACAATCTTCTGTGCAATATACTGTTGTCAATCAAGATGAGAAAAGTAGTTCTTAAGAGCTATACCGGGCTAATCCTAATGTACGGAAATGATCATGCATAATAAGAAATTACGTGGAAGCTCAGAGATGTGGTTTGATGGAATTATGAGAACATCATGAACAACTAAAAAGCAAATTAAAGGTATCTTGAAATAATCTAACTCATAAGATAGGCTACTGGCACCAGAAGCAGACAATGGGGTGTACAGGACAAAACTGAATCTTCACATCTGCAGAAGTGATTCAAACAGGTTTTGATTCAGCACAACACACATGGGCTGGGTGGGTTCAGCGTAGATTCGTCATGTTTCCACTACAAATCTGAGCTGTTTTAATTGTCAACAGACTCCAACCCAAATACCCAGGGACAGTTTAGTCAGAACATCTTGTATGTAAAAGGAGAGCGTGAACACGTGCATACATCCTTTCCTGGTATTGAGCAAAAGGACTGGATCCATAATGCTGGTTGTTAAAGTTTGGGTGTGTAATGGCCCATATATATCACACGGGGATACTTCCATAAGTGCCCTATCCTGCTCACATGCCCATACATGGGGATACTTCCATTTGTGCTCTATCTTGCTCACATGCCCATACATGGGGATACTTCCATTTGTGCTCTATCGTGCTCACATGCCCATACATGGGAATACTTCCATTTGTGCTCTGCCCTGCTCACACGTCATACGTGGGAGATTTGCAATGCAGTGCACACTCTCCGAAGCACCATCAAGGGTACCAACGTGTGTATATCAGAATATGCACATCCATAAATATTATTTCAACATGGACGTGGGTGGCTTGCACGGTCAACTCTGTACCACCTTAAACTGCCGAGGGATTTGTAAAGTGTGCTACGTACACGTGAGACCAATTGTTCGCCCTTGTGCTAGAAGGCTAGGCAACATACTCACTATCCCCGGATCATGAAAAAGTATAACATTCCGTGGCTGCTTATATGTCAACCATCCTTCACAGTTGCTTTCTGAGTCGGCACTTTTACTGTTTGAAGTAGCCGTCAGATCAACCCTTAATTAAAATCACTCCCTTTACAGTGATGAACAAGACTACCGATGACGAAGACTACAACAAAAACAACGGTTTGTCCCATATTTATTTTCGTTCGTCCGGATGGACCACACCCACTATCAAGACTACTGTGCTGACAACAAATTAAACCAATTCTGCTCTGAACACGACAGGAACCACCCGACTAGAGTAAGATGAATAAGAAGTGAGCTGAACTAGCAGACTAAATACCAAATAATGCCGTGAGCCTGCCGGCTTTATCGACTTAGAACTGTGTCAACATTTAAAACAATACAACAACCGACACATCTGATTTAATTATATAACTTACCAGTGACAGTGTACATCGTTTTGTCAATAATTTGTTCAGAATACTACAATCTGATATTTTAATGCATAGAGAGAGAGAGAGAGAGAGAGAGAGAGAGAGAGAGAGAGAGAGAGAGAGAGAGAGAGAGAGAGAGAGAGAGAGAGAGAGAGAGTAAGTGGAATCTTTTTGTCAGTAATGAGTTAATGGACAAGAAAAACAGAACTGCCCTAGACGAGATCGATATAAGACAGTTAACACACGGGCATTAAGAAAGATCAAGGGCTGTGCCCATACAATGAGGCAGCCATTGAAAATATACATCTTGGTTGGATGATGTTTTGGTTACCGAAATTAAGAAAACATAGTAATGAATCTAAGAATAATATATAAATAAATAAGATGAAATGGAGACAGACAGAAGATAGACCGACAGACACATAGGCTGATAAATAGCTGCTAGGTACATAGATACATGAATAGGATAGACAGATAGATACATACGATAAATAGACAGACAGACAGATGTGACAACACTGATAGCTTACAGAACGCTAGAATAGACTGACAAAGCGACCACATTGAAGAAGACAACCCATGATAACAGTCCAGGATACTCTACTGTTACTATCATATACTCCACAGGAAATGTAAATAGTTTAGTATACGGGTATGGCATAGAGAATAAGTAAACATTGTTGATATCATATAAATGGTGCCGGAAATGTTGAGTCTTTCTTGTATTTGAATAGATAAACATATGCATCTACATAAAGTTCAAGGACTTAACAAATGACTGCCAGTGTATTAATAAACTTGATATCAACTGTGCAGCTACCAGCAACTGACCATGACAGGTTAGCCAGGATAACCTACATCCTTGTAATGTTGAAATAAAACTCAACAACAAACACACTGTAAGTCTTACCCATGTTTTTATCGAGTTCCAACTTTACATTTCTGTGAACATGTCCATGTATTTCCAGGAATTATATTTATCTAAATCGCTAATTTCCTATGGAATATACACATATGCTTTTATAGGTAACAGCACATTAAGTGCAAAACAAATCAAATACTTTACAGATAACGGTATTAGAAGTAGACAACCACTGAAACAGATGTGGAATGTGCATTCCAGACAATTGCTTGCCAACAGACAGGCAAGAGTGGGGGTCTGGCAGGGATAAGAGAAGGGAGAGGCAAGGATCGAGCGCGGAGCGCAGACAGCGGAATATCAGAACATAGGTAAACGAAGCGGATTATTGAAGAGGTTTTCCCCGGTAAAGATATCCGTTAGTCAACGTATAGTGGTATCAACAGTTAGTATAACAATATATAACCAGTTACTATATATATATACTAATGTTGTGAAGTAACACACAGACTGCAATTGTTTGCAGACATTAAGAAATAAGCCGGCCTGCGGGTGAGTAACGAAGGAACACACACAACGCCATTAACACGGCCTGAAAGCACTACGCCTATTGATTTGTCTTCTTCCAGAGCCAGCGCGGTAGGCAAATAATGGTCATATAAATTCTTGTGCCAGGGCAGGGCGGTCGGGTTTCGTTAACTCGGTTTGTCACAGACAACTATTGTTTTTTTTTTGTTTTGTTAGCATATCCTTTTTACAGGACTTAGCTGTCAACACCAGCATCTTTCAGCTGTATGTTGATCTCTTGGCAAGATTACGCTCAGTAGTTTGCCATTGCTTTCTGAGCGGCCGGCTCACATACCCCGTAAGTTACCGATGCGATTCGAACCACTGCTGATTTGAACCGTCATCACGTTACCTGACGAGAGTATACGAGATTACGGAGAAAAGTCATAACCTCTAAGCCACGAAGCCGGCACAGACAACTATACGGTCATGAAATAACTAAAGACAAGTTAAAGTAGACATTGCAACAGTGTGGACTGAAGTAACACATATCCCGACAGATACAGTGATAAACAAAATCTACTGGCTTAATATAAGTACTAGCCGCCACAGATCCACCGCAAGAAAATAATGTGAAAAGACGTTTTTCATAGTTTGTCCCTCCTCTGTCTGTCTGTTTGTCTGTCTGTCTGTCTGTCTGTCTGTCTGTCTGTCTGTCTGTCTGTCTGTCTGTCTGTCTGTCTGTCTGATTTTTACAACTAGCGTATTAAAATGCTGACATTCTTGGAAACAACCATGAATTCAGCTTACTGGCCTCGATCACCAGCTTGTCTAGTCTCATTTGTAGATATTAAAACTTTCATCTGCATATCTCTGAATATTCATATTTTGTCCTTCGTCAAGATGTTCCGAGATAATATATATACAGACCTACATGCACTTGGAATCAACGACTGGCAAGAGAAGGTCAACCAGAGAGACGAATGGAGACGGATTGTATCTGCAGCAAAGAACCTCAGTGGCTCGGAACGCTGAAGAAGAAGAAGAGAAGTCAAGATGTCCGACAATGCTTGCCTCATAGTACTTGTTGAAAACATCAAGCTATACACTATCGTGGGTTGGGGGGAGTGGGTAGGGAATGTGTATTTGGGTGGGTGAATGGGTGTGTAGGAGATTGTGTGGGTTGGGGGATGGGTGTGTAATGGGTGTGGGGGATGAGTGTGGGGGGTGTCTGTGAATGGGATATGTCTGTGTTGGTGGGAGTGTGTGAGTGTGGATGGGGTAAGTGTGAGTCGGTCGAGGATGTATGTGTGGGTGGTGAGGATGTTTGTAGGTGGGGGATGTGTGTGTGCGTGGGGAGATGTGTGAGTGGGTGAGAGATGTGTGGGCGGGGATGTGTATGAGGAATGCATGTGGGTGTGTGTGTGTGTGGGGGGGGGGGAATGTATTTATGTGTGGAGTTTTGTGTGGGAGGGGAGATGTGTGAGAGGTGGGGGAGGTGTGGGATGTACAGGTGGGTGATGGATGCATGTGAGGATGGGGGATGTGTGTTTGGCTCGGTAGTTGGGGTTTGTGTGGGTGGGAGGGTAGATGAGAGATGCATGTATTGATGGGCGGGTGGGTGATATGTGGGTGTGAGTGGTTGATGGATGAGTACGTGAGTGGGTGGATATGTGTGAGAGATGAGTGTGTGGCTGGGGGGTGTGTGTGTGTTTGTGGGAAGATGTTTGTGAGCGGCGGATGTGTGTGGGTGGGGTATATGTGGGTGGTGGGATGTGTGTGGGTGGGAGGTATGTGATTTTATTGGTGTTTATGGGTGGGGGATATGTGTGGGCAGGTGAAGAGATGTGTTTGTGGGTGGGGATGTGTGTATAGGTGGGGGATGTGTAGTTGAGAGGTGGCGGATATTGGGTGGGTGAGTGGGTGTAGGTTGGCTGATGTGTGTGTGGGTGGGTGGGGAAAATTGTGAGGGTGCGGGATGTATGTGTGGATAGGTGCGGAATGTGTGGGTTGACGGGGGTATGTGTGTGTGTGGTTTTGTGATGTGTGTTTTGCTGGGTGGTTGCGGGTGTGTGGTGGAGAATATGTGGGTGGGTGTGTGCGTGTCGGTTATGGGATGGGTGGGGGATGTACGTGTGGGTGGGGAAATGTGTGTGGGTGGGGGATCGGTGGGTGGGTGGCCGCATGTATGTTTGCCCGAGTCTGTGTGAGTGCGTGGAGGTATGTGTGGGTTGGTGGGGGTGTGGTGGGTGGGGGATGTGTGGGTGTCTGAGGGATGTGTGGGTGGCTGCGGGGTGTGAGGGTGGATGGGGGGTGTGTCTCACAACATTGCAATATGCACTGTTTATGTTTACAACTTTCATTTGACAATGTTTTTTTTCCCCCATGTGAATGTACCATGCGTAATATGCATTGTTTATGCTTACAAAATCCATTTGACAATGTTTTTTTTTTGTTTCCCTATGTAAATGTAACATTCACATTTGATGAATGAAAGATGAGTGATCGAAAGGGCCGAATGTAAGATGGGCCTGCGTGCCCAATTTGTTACCCTTTTAAAATAAAGTTCGTTAGTTCGTTCGTTCGTTCGTTCGTTCGTTCGTTCTCCTTCGTGTCTGATATGAGATTTTTGATCCCAATATTTATTCCTTATAATCCTGGGATGTTCCCATCCATGTTGAGCCCATTTTAAAGCAACAAAAGGTCTTGATGTTTCGCTTTGACACAAGCCTTTGTCATAGATGTTTAAACATCAGTATAATTCCTTTTGCATCTTGACACATCCTTCAACTGGGCATTGGTAATATAACATATTGCATTCTTTGTGACTGTACCTTAGACTTGGCTGCAGAAATACTGGTGACAGAGAAGAATCAAGAGAGAAATAGATTCCGTTACCGAAAGAAGTCATTTGTTTCACCACTGAAGAGCAGAAACAGTGCAGAGTTAGTAGACCATAAACTGTCTGAACTATATCAGAAATCCAAAATGGATCCACGCACAGTGCAACATCCGTGGAAATGATTGGTAAATGACGGCGTACAACTACCTCATCATGATATAGTCCTTTTATGAAGCCCCGCGATTTATAAGAAGCAATTATAAACATTCATTGGAAACAGAGCATGCAGGTCACCAGAGAGACGATGCACATTACCAACTCAACCGAAAAGAACAAGTAATAATCTTTATATCCCGTATTGGACACAACAGGCCGAAATACCACTTGCTTTATAAACCAAAGATATGAGATAGTGATGAATGTAACTTGAGACTGGTAAAAACTGATAAAGTGACAGCTAAATGTTTATTACAGAAGTGGCCAACGTATGCAGATTGTCTGTCAAAGGATCCATTTAAAGACACCGTCTAAGGAGATATCAATAAGCTCAAGTTTACTGCTGCTTTCTTTGGGTTTGTTACAGGTACTTATTGGCACACCCCCAGACGTCAACATGGATATGTTCATGAATTTATACAGTAGATAACATATTTCAAATTACACAAACTCTTACATATGAAATTGTGAAACTGTTAGATACTCGTAAATTTAATTAATGGAATCATTTATAATAATCTTTTAACTGAAAAAAGCGTCAGAAACATTGCTTATTCAGTGAAACAACGGTCTCAGTAGAGGGCAGGATTCGAAGCTATTGCACTGTAAACTTTAATTTTTGCATCATCCAACACAATGTTTGTCAAAGAATTTGTCGTGTAAGGATAATGAAGGGTCGCCAATACATTTGAACATGTGATTGTTTCAAATATAATCAGTATACATAGTCTTTGTTGTTTCAGATATAATCATTATACATAGTCTTTGTACCTTTTCATTGTATAAAAGAGTGAGAGGAGTCGAGATTAATTTCATTTGATCTAAATGGGTCACCACTGAAACAAAAATGTTTGAGAATGCCTGATCTAGCGCATCTACTGACATCTATGTCTGTCGATCTAATATGAGAATCAATACGTGAATATTTATCGAATCCCCTAGTTTAATGACGTTACGAGATCTCCGGTGATCTCTATTAGCTAGTTTTTATGACATTCTTGTCTTCCTCGTGTGAGCTGGGTTTTGTTTCCTGGTTTACTCTTAAAGGGCGGGTAGCCATATTTAGGGGCCAGTGTTACGAAGGGTGTGCAGCGAGAGACGAGAATTTGTCTAAGGTTGCTTGGCAACTTTTAACAAGCTTGTCTTTTTGCAGTCTTCTAGTTGTAATTTAAGTGTACTCGCAGTACTACCACATATAACATCAACATAGCTTTGATAACACTTTAAAATAACTGGACTCTAAGTGTCAAAGCTAAGAGCAGTTCTGCAGCAAACAGTTGAAAGCTATAGATATCCTCCACAAGGTAAGCGTAGAAAATTACTCTGCCTTTCTCTTCATCCCCCAAACCAACCACACACACACACGCACACACACACACACACACCACACACACACACACACACACACACACACTCCCGCGCACGCACACACACACACATACACACACCAGTAGCGACGAGTGCCAATTGTTATTGTGAAGAAACTAACTTTCACCACCTGATCGCTGCTACCACTTCCCCCTAATCCCCTTCCCATCCAGCAATAGAAACTTGGAACATAAAATGCCATCTGATACACTTCTGCACTGTCCCATTGTTCCCTCTCTTGTGTGACAGATGTGATCTCACACACATTGTTGAGTTCATTATCTGTACTGGCAATTTGTCGTGCCCCGTTGTCAGGGTGTCTATCTAGCATATTTCAACATTTGTAGCCTCCTCCCACTTCTTCATTTTCTTGTCTATGCTGTGTGGCGTCGGTGATAAACATATGTCCACAACCTTCTGTCTCTTGTGCTGCCAATAATTTATGATACCTCCATGTCATGATGTCAAACTGTCCATCATCATCTCTCTCTGTCTCCCAATGCTTCTCTTCCCCTCCAACCTTCCTGCTGTGACGACAGGCACCAGCGTCCCCCTTTTTATCACATGCCCATAGAATGTCGACTGTTGTCTTCTAATGCGAGTAACTTCTGTTTGTGAGTTAACTACTTCAGGATATCTACCTAGCTCTTTCTGTCCATAACATGGTAATTTGCCTTGTTTATGTTTACAACATTCATTTCACAATGCTTTTTTTTCTCTTCCTATGTGAATGTATAATGCAATTGTTGAACGAAATATGAGTGACTGGAAGGGCCGAATGTAAGACGGGCCTGCGTGCCCAATTTGTGACCCTTTTAAAATAAAGTTGATTTGATTTGATTTGTCCGTCCACGATGTTCGCAACATTCTTCTATAAAACCACATCTCCGTTATTTAAACCACATTCAAACTTCATGACGGGGTCCACCACAGGTCACACACATGTCACAGGCACTCATTGCCATGCGATGGCCATGATGATAATATAGGGTGTATTTTTAATGACTGCGCAGTGTTTGAAAATATTGTCGGTCCAAGTTGTGTATTCACCCTCTGTAAAGTTCATGCAACATAATAGGTAAATACAAAACTTGGACCGGCAATATATTCAAACACTGCACAGTCATTAAAAATACACCCTATAGTAGTAGTAATGATAATAATAATAAAAGTATGTGAACATTAGAAGAACGAATTGGCAAAAGTGTGATAATAAATAACAAAATTGACCTTGCAGAGATAAAGTCTTCATCAGCCCCTCCCCCGACCCCCCCCCCCCAAAAAAAAAAAACAACAACAACAAAAAAAAACAACAACAAACAAACAAACAAACAAACAAACAATACAAAAGAAAAAGAAAAAAAAATAACCAATGAAACAAACAACATTTGCATAGTAATGTATCTTCATATGATTATATTAGAAATTCAGATATCTTGGCACATGGATAACATCAGATGGATGAAGTATCACTGAGATAAAGAACAGAATAGGACAAGCAAAAATTGCATTCTATCAATTGAAGAACATTTTATGCAATGGGTTCTTGTTCTTGGAAGTTAAAAAAAAAAAGAGTTCTTGCATGTTACATAGATTCAGTTTTATTATACGGCAGCCAATCCTGGACAATTAGCAAACACGCGAAAAACAATCCTTAGAAGTCTTGGAGATGTGGTTTTATAGAGGAATGTTGAAAATTCTTTGGACAGCCAAAATGAGAAATCTGGACACTTTGAGTGAGGCTAAGTTGTCACATCACACACATTAGAGAAAAGCAGTCATCACTTTTGGGCCACATTATGAGAAGAAAAAAAACAACACAAAAAACTAGAACATGTGACAACCGGAAAGATTCATAGAAAGAGAGATAGTGGAAGACAGCGTGAGAAAATTCTTGAGTCTTGTGCTATGGCACGGAAGGGAGTCAACACATGAATTGATCAATGCTGTCGGAGGTCGCAAATTTGTGGAAATGGCATGATCGCCCACGCCAGCTGGCAAGGCCTGGTTGATGATGATTAGATAAGTAGCTCTGTACTTATTATATTTACGTGTGTCTTTGTGCAGCGATATCCCTGTAAAGCTGCCCTACCACAATTGTATTTTCACGTTTATTAACTGCATTATGGTTGCTTTACTGCAGAAGCACTTAGAAAGCACGCCGCTGTAAGGTGGCTGTTTTGACCTGAATCCCAGAATGCAAGGCGCTGGGTCAGAATCCCACTTGTGAACGGGCAAGAAGATCAATACACGCTTCTTTACAGACCTCCGCGAGACTTGCGCGTGCTGTTAAAAATTATACCGTGTTTTAGTGGGGTGCATGATGGGATTCATGTTAATGATGCCCTTTAAGTCTGTGACGGATTTCCGTCTATGAGATGTAGGGCAGCGGCTTACAAATATGGCAGTCTGGCCATTGATCTCTGAGTTGTCTCACCGACCTCGGTGTGGCAAATCACAAAAGCGTGTTTGCGTATGCACATACATAAAAATAATCACAAAGACACCATGGTCCTCCCCAACCCGGAGCAAAGGTAATGACATATCAAACACTGTTTTTATGATGTGAGACATTAGGTCTTCACATATTCTAGGCCACGACATAATGGCGTAGGGTGGTGATTTTCTTTCCTCGTAGACTTCTTTCCCGACAATTATAAACATTCAGAAAATAATCCGGTACCTACTGCATGAAACTAGGTCGACCCAAGATATGTATTAAAAAGAACACTTAAGGTAGAAAAGTAGCACTGAATGTGTTAATCTGGTTTGCAAACGATGAATCTATCGGTGGGAGGTGGGTGTAGGGACATGTCTCCCGACATGAGCCACTGAGACGGCTTCATTATATCGTAGGGAACGAACGAACGGACTTTATTTTCAAAGGGTAACAAATTGGGCACGCAGGCCACTCTTACATTCGACCCTTCTAATCACTCATCTTTCGTTCATCAATAGTGCATGATGCATTTACATAGGAAAAACATTGCCAAATGAATGTTGTAAACATAAACAATGCATATTATCATGTTATGAGACATATCCCCCACCCACCCACACATCCCCCACCCACCACACATCCACCACCCACACACACCCCCAACCACACACACCCCCAACCACGCAACACCCCAGGCATACATATATTCCCCCACCCACCCACCCACCCATCCCCACCCATACATCCCCCCTACCACACACTCACCCCCCCCCCAAACCACATATACTCGCCCACTCACACATCCTCCAATCACCCACCCACACACCCCCAACCATTCAGCCAAACACACATCCCCAACCACACATTCCCTCCACTCACACAAAAATCCCCTCCCAACCCACACATCATGCACCCACCCACACACCCACCCACCCACACTTCCCCACCACACAATCTCCCCCCACCCACACACATCCCGCACCCACCCTACACACATCCCCAACACACACATCCCCCACCCACACAATCCCCCCACCAAGGTTGGAGGCTTGTCGATGGTAGAATACCATCTGATCAGTCACATTCACTACCTCCATGGGTTGTAGCTATTATATCTTTTTGAAGCACAGTGTAACAAAGTATCGTCTGTGAAGACGGCAATGTTCCAGCATGCAGTTGTTACATTCATTATTTAAGTAACTTTAACTCTTTCAAACAACTGTAGCTATTACATTAATTGTTTCTGTTACTTTAACTCATTTAGTCTGTCCGAGCTATTGCTTTACTTACTTCTGTTACTTTAACTATTTTAGTCTATCCAAGCTATTGATTTAATTACTTCTGTTACTTTCAGTGACTGTCTGTGACAGAAAGCGGTCAGAAGTAACTGTTTCACTGCACGCTGAAAGGACGCGCCATATTGTTGTAGCTCTTGAAGAAACGACTCCTGCTGGCCATGTTCTACTGATGTGGTTGGTGATTGCCGTTATTTACGAGTTAGGAAGTTCTCGACACGCGAAATGTTTCAGTAAACCTGTTTGGTTCAATAGTAGAGAACGCATTAGAAACAATACAGGTTCTACTACGTGCACTGAGGTTATGTGCTGTTTTGCATATCCTTTACAGGACATCGATGTCAACATCAGCATCTTTCAGCTGTATGTTGATTTCTTGGCAAGATTACGCTCAGTAGTTTGCCATTGCTTTCTGAGCGGCCGGCTCAGTTATCCCGCAAGTCACCAGCGGGGGTCGAACCGCTCCCAGCTCTCGCCCTACTACGAGACTCTGCGTGATAAACGGGATTACGGAGAAAGTGTTGTAACCCCTCGGCCAGAGAGACCGGCACTGAGGTTATACACACAGCAAATATAGTGGCTAGTACTTCATACGAGCATGACTGTCCAGAATCAAAGAAGGCGGGGCTACATAGCTAGGGAAAGACTTACCATTATATGGACATATTCTATCAAAGGCATCATCATCATCAAGTGCCTTGCCAGTTGCCGTAGGCGTTCATGTCTCTCCACAGGCTTCTGTCTTTAGTATTCTGGATCAACTCTGCTATAGTTTTTTTTTTTTTTTTTTTTTTTTTTTTTTTTTTTTTTTTTGCCCCAATATAAACATCCATATCTCAGTAACCAACTGAGGGAAAATTATGAGATTTAGTATATAACCTTATCATTATGTCCACCCAACAAAAAAAATTTTGTTCTGGAGATTATACAGCAGATTTCAAAGTTTGTTTATATGCGGTATATAATTTAAGGGTCTGAGATAAATTCATAATTTTAAATGTATTACAGCGTAGCCAGACAATCAGCGCTCAATGTTGAATATTGTACGTGTTTTGAAGGGATTGGCCTTATGCCAACTCCCCGCGTTGTTCAAACTAGGACTGTTCAGAGGTGTCTCACAATGTGGGTTATTTCATGAAACGTGATTAATATGTTATTATTATTTAAAAAAAAAAAAAATTTTACCACTTATCGCTAACATTGAAATGTGTGAATATTTTTCAATGGGATTTAATGCGAAATTGTACACTTCAAAGAATCGCTATGAAGTTGTACATATATTTTTGTCAAGAAGCAGATCACAGGAAACTGTTTTATACTATTACAAATTCAGAAAAAAGAACATTGCATGCATTGGGTTTGAGTAAACGGTAATTTTGTCGATGGGTGCAAGAATCTGGAATTAAACCACCACGCAATAACAAAACGGTAGGTAGAAAGATTATTGTAGACAGCTTTGACAAAGATGTCATATGGCGAGCTATTATAAAAATGCTTTAAAACGTCGCTTAAAATTCGACAGGGTCGACTTCATTGCAGCAGGTTCTATCCCATATGGCCCTGCCTCTTTCCGCAGCGCGGAAAGCATCGCACAAAGCACGAACTCCGCAGCTCTAGCGGCGACCCACAGAAGTCTCCGAAAAATTTAACTCGTGAACCGAAGGATGCGGCCCGGAATCGAACCCACGACCTTTGGCGCCCGAGTCAAAAGGCTTGACTACTTCGCCACGGAGACTCCTAAAATTATAAAAATTTTGGATTTTATATCCAGGATTATCCAGCATTATAAAAATGCTGGATGCCAAAGAAACAGTGACTGTAAGAAAACTTAGGGTTTGGTTCAGAAAGAACAATAAAATAGAGCTATCCAAAACAACTTTTTGGAAAATTATAAGGACATTATCTTCACCATTTGAAAGTACAAGGGCGGTAGAAATAATCTTTGCGAGCAACCGCATTTAGGAGCCATGAGAAGCAGATACCTACGTGAAATAAGGGAAATGCGCAAAGAAAATTATGGCATAGCACATTTGGATGAAATGTGGATCAATGCGCACCACACAATTGATAAGGAATGGCAATCAGTGGACGGACAGATAAAGCGATATGTGCCCAGTAGTACAGGACAGCCTTTGGTCATGGCCCATGCTGGTAATACGCATAATGACTTACAACAGAATGCTGGGCTCGTGTTCGTATCAAAGCATACAGACAATATGAATTATCATAATAAGATGAATGGTAATGTATTTAGAGATTGGCTCGAGAATACTGTGCTTCCATCCCAAGATAGACCGTCGTGTCCAATTATGGACAATGCATGATATCAATGTTGTTGCCCAAGAATACAAAATACCTACAGCATCGAGCACAAAGGAAGCAATAAAGATATGACTCCGAATGGAAAACATACCATTTCCAGATACGTATTTCTAGCTAGAATTGTTGTCCCTTGTAAAACAGACGCCAAAAAGCAAGACATATCAAATCGACAAGTTGATAGAAGAGAATCATCATGGGTGCTTGAGACTTCCGCCGTACCATTCTCATTTTAACCCTATAGAACTTGTGTGGGCTAAAATTAAAGGACAGGTGGCAGCTGACAATTCAAATTGTTTGACGTCAGGATACTAATCCAGTCCGCGCTATTAAACATTGATAAAAGTTACTGGAAAAATGTGAGGACCATGTGTTGAAAGAGGAAGAGGATTATTGGAGAAAGGATGGATTGAATTTTATGCAACCGAGAGCAGTCATCAACCTGCTGGAATCGTCCGACACAGATTAAGGTCTGAGCAGATTGCAGACCTTAATCCACGTGCACACCAACCGGGATATTTTGCTACAAATATTCAAATGAATTGCAGGCCCTAAACATTACAGCATCAGCATAATGTCAATGGCAACAGTTTGTATTCCACAGTGATGAATTTTCAGTTCCGCAAGCCCTCAGCCGTGACAAACAACTTTATTGAACACACACACACACACACACACACACACACACACACACGCACGCACGCACGCACGCACGCACGCACGCACGCACGCACGCACGCACGCACGCACGCACGCACGCACGCACGCACGCACGCACACACATTAAACGCATTGAATACCAACAGAAGAGTAATATTGCGGTGGAAACTGACATATTGTGGCATAACAAGAAACGTGAGAGCAAACACGTTGTCAAATTAGGGGACAACACACGTGCATACGAATCAATCTATAAACTTCAATGAAAAGAGGACCAACATCTTGGTCGTTAAGTAGAAAGCCCACAACAGAGACACTGACAACTATTTTCATAGTGCAAAATAGGTAATCATGTTCCGTCTCTGAACGGTAAACAGCAGAGTAGACAATCTTTCACGAAGACTCAAGCGGTTCTGTCACCCATGTGTACGTGTGAACAAATTACACAGACAGCTGAACAGATCCTTAAACATGGAAACATGATGACTAAATTGCGGTATCATTTCTGGTCATTCCATACGCACATTAACGCACAGCTATTTGGAAGCTTTCACGAACTCAATATCTTCTTCTTCTTCTTCTTCTTCTTCTTCTTCTTCTTCTTCTTCTTCTTCTTCTTCTTCTTCTTCTTCTTCTTCTTCTTCTTCTTCTTCTTCTTCTTCTTCTTCTTCTTCTTCTTCTTCTTCTTCTTCTTCTTCTTCTTCTTCTTCTTCTTCTTCTTCTTCATTCTTCTTCTTCTTCTTCTTCTTCTTCTTCTTCTTCTTCTTCTTCTTCTTCTTCTTCTTCTTCTTCTTCTTCTTCTTCTTCTTCTTCTTCTTCTTCTTCTTCTTCTTCTTCTTCTTCTTCTTCTTCTTCTTCTTCTTCTTCTTCTTCTTCTTCTTCTTCTTCTTCTTCTTCTTCTTCTTCTTCTTCTTCTTCTTCTTCTTCTTCTTCTTCTTCTTCTTCTTTCTTAATGATACAATTTCAGATGAGGACATCTCTATTAAAGGGTACAAAGTTTTTAGAAGAGATCCCTGTAGGAAACAAGAGACAGGCATAATAACCTATGTTTCTAATTTACTAAATGCTCACCGTAGGCTAGACTTTGAAACTTGCGAAATAGAATGTATCTGGCTAGAGCTAAAACTTCAAAACCGCACACCCCTGATAATTGGCTACCTTTATAGAAATCCCAGTGCTGGACACGTCTGGTATGAAAACTTCACTACCATGATGGATGTGGTTTTCGCTTCTGGGAAGGAAATTATACTACTCGGAGACTTTAACATTGACACCAACAAATCCAACATATTATGGGGAAATATAATTGCATCATACAATTTCCAACAAATAGTACAACAAGCTACTAGAATAACAAAGTCATCTTCAACAGTCATAGATCACATTTATGTAACTTGCTCAGACAACATCATAGAATGCACCGTACCAAATTGTGCAATGAGCGATCACTACCCAATATGCTGCACGTGGTCTAAAAAAGGAATTAAAACTCCTAAACATAAACACATAAGTGTAAAATATAGAAGTTACAAAAATTTCAACCAAAACGCATTTTTACAGGACTTGCTCAGTTCACCTCTAGACAATGTTTATCAGCTTCCTGACCCGGATGATGCTCTGGAATTCTGCATGAAAACCTTTATTGATGTTTTTGATAGACATGTGCCAGTCAAGGAAGTTCGAGTAAAACACCACGTCAAGCCACCTTGGATCTCCCAGGAAATACTTGAAATTATGAGAGACAGAGATAAAGCACATAAAAAGCGGGATCTCAGTGCATACCGTACTCTTAGAAACAAAGTTCAATATAGCATACGACGGGAAAAGAAAAATTACTTTAAGAACTTAGTAATGGATAAAACAAATAGTAAGGATATATGGAAGGCAATTAACACCTTGACAAACAAGTATAACTTCCGAAATTCTTTACCATCAAATCATATTACATGCGACCAATTCAGTAAATTTTTTCAAACTGACATAGACCAGTTGAAGGCTTCAATACCTAATTCTCCTTGCAACTTATCTTTATTGTCATCGTTTTGCGAGAATAGATGCTCCCGCGATATTCTTTCCGACATACCGCTAATGACAATCACTGAAGTATTCACTTACCTCAGTAACCTAAAAAACACAACCTCATCTGGGTTAGATGGAATCAGCAACCGGATTCTCCGTTGTGCTGCGCCAGTGATTTGTACATCACTAACCTATGTATATAATCAGTGTCTAACCAAAGGCCACTTTCCATCAGCTCTCAAAATCGCTAAAGTGTACCCTCTTCTTAAATCTGGTTCATTGGACAATGGTCTCCCGAACAATTACAGACCCATTTCCTTACTATCATCACTATCTAAGCCACTAGAAAAACACATCCATAAAGTAACATTACAGTATCTAGTTCGCAACAAGCTTATTGTTGACAGCCAATCAGGATTTCGACCAAAATATTCTTGCCATACGGCCCTAACAAACATGATAGAAAATTGGCAC
>OY992876.1:53924623-53957123 GCA_963921405.1 Cepaea hortensis
AATATTCTTGCCATACGGCCCTAAACAAACATGATAAAAATTTGGCACCCATAATATAAACAACAACAGTCTATGTGGAACTGTGTTTATTGATTTCAAGAAAGCATTTGATATGATAGACCATGTTATTTTAATTAAAAAACTCGAGACAATGAAAATTGGCCTTAATGTAGTCACTCTAATATCATCTTTTCTATCAAGCAGAAAGCAAGTAGTATCACACAATAAATCTCTGTCTCAAACCACTACCTTCAATATTGGGAGTACCGCAAGGCTCTATTCTTGGCCCTCTATTATTTGCCATATATATTAACGATCTACCTTTGCATCTTTCGTCGTCCTGCGATCTATTTGCAGATGACTGTACGGTGTACACAAACGCTGAGAAAACTGTATTTTACTGGAGTCGTCTATACAACAAGAATTAAATAATGTAGTTAAGTGGAGCTATTCAAAACCGTATGCAAATTAACATCACTAAAACAAAAGCAATGTTATTAACAACCAGACAAAGACTTCAAACTCTAAGCCCACACACATCACTTCAACTTCACATCGATAACATGCCAGTAGAAAGTGTAATTGAGCACAAAACATTAGGCCTAATCATTGATAGAAACCTAACCTTTAATTCCCATGTTCAAGCGCTCATTAAACAAACAGCGAAAAAAGTCTATCAACTCGCCAAGATTAAAAACTTCCTTGATGAGGACACAAGGAAACTATTCTATACTTCTCATATACAGACACACTTTGACTACTGCTCTACAATCTGGGACGGTTGTTCTAATTCAAACACTAAGCGACTTTACTCACTCCAGAAACGGGCCATGAGTCTAATTTATAGCAAACATTTATCTGACAATCCTAGCCTGTAATAAACGCCTTCAGTTACTACCATTCCGCAAACGCCTGCTTTTCAATAAAGCTAAACTAATTCACAAAATCCTGCATCGGAATGCCCCAAATTACCTTTGGCCTTTGTTTAAATATAATGCTAGACACAGTAAACGTTTAAATATACTACACATTCCGAAGCCTAGGATTGACTTATACAAAACAAGCTTAACGTACTCTGCATCTCAGCTGTGAAACAATCTTCCACAAGGAAATCAAAGACATCACCAATCCCTATTCATATAATCGCAAAATATTCGAACACTATCTCAATACGGATTACCTTCCCCCTTAATAATTGAGATAATAATAATAATAACAAAACCCTAGTATAAACAGCCAATCACCTTTTTGTAGGCCAGTATATTCCACATGGCTAATAACAAGTGTCAGATCATTATCTAATATTACTGTGTTGTGTAGTTTTGATGTTTGCATTTTGCCCATGCCTTTATAATGCATATCTTTTATATTGTTACTGTTCTTTGTTAGCCTTGAATGATGTGTGAATGAAATAATGTACTGAAAGAGAGTGATAGAAGGGCAGAATGTTAGACAGGCCTGCGTGCCCAATTCTTAACCCTTTGAAAATAAAGTTTGTTCGTTCGTTCGTTCGTTCGTTCGTTCGTTCTTCTTCATTCTTCTTTCTTCTTCTTCTTCTCTCTCTTCTTCTTCTTCTTCTTTCCTTCTTCTTCTTCTTCTTCTTTCTTCTTCTTCTTCTTCTTCTTCTTCTTCTTCTTCTTCTTCTTCTTCTTCTTCTTCTTCTCTTCCTTCTTCTTCTTTCTTCTTCTTCTTCTTCTTCTTCTTCCTTCTTCTTCTTCTTCTTCTTCTTCTTCTCTTCTTCTTCTTCTTCTTCTTCTTCTTCTTCTTCTTCTTCTTCTTCATTCTTCTTCTTCTTCTTTCTTCTTCTTCTTCTTCTTCTTCTTCTTCTTCTTCTTCTTCTTCTTCTTCTTCTTCTTCTTCTTCTTCTTCTTCTTCTTCTTCTTCTTCTTCTTCTTCTTCTTCTTCTTCTTCTTCTTCTTCTTCTTCTTCTTCTTCTTCTTCTTCTTCTTCTTCTTCTTCTTCTTCTTCTCTTCTTCTTCTTCTTCTTCTTCTTCTTCTTCTTCTTCCTCTTCTTCTTCTTCTTCTTCTTCATTCTTCTTCTTCTTCTTCTTCTTCTTCTTCTTCTTCTTCTTCTCCTTCTTCTTCTTCTTCTTCTTCTTCTTCTTCTTCTTCTTCTTCTTCTTCTTCTTCTTCTTCTTCTTCTTCTTCTTCTTCTTTTCTTCTTCTTCTTCTTCTTCTTCTTCTGCGTTCATCCGGAATTTTTTTTCGGACGTGATTAAGTTGTGCCTGTTTACAGCAGAGCTGCGTTCTTGCGCCGTTAGGCCGACACATCCGACTTCTGCGGGCATTTGTTTACCGTGTTAAACTTCCCGGGGAACTCAATATAAAATGCTAACACGAATACTTGTGTACACATTATTACATTATTAACCAGCAGCTGAAGAAACAAGAAGAAATGAAAAATAAGGTAAGAAATATATTCCTTTTACTTTCCTGTCAATTTACAAATTATTTACCCATGCCTCTGTAAATTCTCTGTCTTTACTAATATTACACATTGCACCCTCTCGGGATTCTCCGTGGTGTAGTGGTCAAGCCGTCTGACTCGGGCTCCGAAGGTTGTATGTTCGATTCCGGGCCGCGTCCTTCATTTCACGAGTGCATTTTTTCAGAGACTCCTGAGGGTCGTCGCTGGAGGTACGGAGTTCGCGCTTTGTGTGACGATTTCCGCGCTGCGGAAAGAAACTGAGCCATATGGGATAAAAACCCCGTGCAATGCAGCCGACCCTGTCGATTTTAAGCTACATCTTTCATTGCACCCACTCCCATACGAATCCGGATACGCCTTGTGTGTCATCTGAATTGGCGGGGCTTTCATTACTGTAAACATAAATTTGTTAGCGAGAAATAACTAGTTTTTCAGCAAAACATCAAAGAAATGTCGCCACTTTCGATGATTTAAGTTGCTTTTGGACCTATCAAAGACATATTCCTTGGGTGGGGGTAAATATAAGACGTCGTCACGATGTTCTCCAATGCCTTTCTTCTCATCACATGACCAAAGATAGCTGTTTTTCTCATTCTTATTGTTGAATATAATGTTATAGTTTCATTTGCCTCTTTCAAACAGTTGTTAGTTACTCAGGCAGTCCAAGGGATTCTCAAAATTCTTCTCAGAAACCACATCTCTATTGCTTCCAAGTTCTTCCCAATTTGTTCATTTATATTCCAAGATTCACTGTCATACCGCAAAACAGGTTCTATATATAGCACTTCATCACTCTATTTCTCACATTCAATGTTATTGACTTATTGCATAAGATACCTTTCATTTTCTGAAATTCAGCTTCTGCTTGACTTATTCTCTTCTAAATCTCTGTTGTATATCTTCCATCTGATGTTATAAATTGTCCCTAGGTTTATAAATTTATCCACTTGGTTAAGAATTTTCCCTTTTATTTCCATTTCACATTTTGGTGTCATTATTATCTTTGATTATAACCATTGTTACTGTTTTCGTAATATTCAAGGAGAGTCCTTTCTTTGCCTTCTATGTTATTACAATGTTCAACATTTGTTGTAGATGTTTTGAATTTCCACCATCAGTACGTGTCATTTGCATAGCGTAGATCGTTTATATTATAACCTCCGATTTGTATTCATGGCTTCTCGTTGATCTCTCTCATTATTACTTCACTATAGAGAGAGAAGAGATCAGGTGACAAAACACATCCCTGTCATACTCCAAGCTTTAATTGTTCATAATTGCCTTCTGTATTTCCGGTAAATATTCTTTATTATTCTCACATCTCTTCCATCAATGTTGATATCTTCTAACACTTTAAACAGTTCATAATGGTTTGATTTATTAAATGTCTATTTATTATTAAGTGCCAGGTGGCACATATGCCCACACATAGAACAATTCAACTCTGTCCTTCACCTAAGGGAACATGCCAACCTTATATGGACAAATATACCAACGAAGTACATGACCCTGTCTTACCACTAGACATACTGGGTTTATGGTGCCATCCCCTGTTTGTAGAACAATCTGTGGATGATGTCGTCGTTATAGCACCAGCTACCTTTACTTCCCAGACAGTTTCCTGGTGATTATTTTTAACCTGGGTCGTTCTGGGAACTTAGTCAATGTCGCGTGGCCTTGGTAATCATGCCTGGCCACAGCCTTCTGTCTCTTGTGCTGCCAATCATTTCTGATACCGACGTTTCTCCATGCCATTATGTCAAACTGTCCAGCATCCTCTCTCTTGGTCTCTCCCCTGCCTCTCAGATCTTCACTTTGTGTCGACATAGTCTAGATTTCCTCTTCTCATAACATGGTCAAAGAACGTGGACTGTTCTTTGTGATGCAAAAAACAAGTTCTCTTTGTGACTGAACTGTTTTAAATTATCTTCTTTGCTCTTTCTAATCAGTCCACAGTGTTCTCTTCCTATCTAACAAAACCGCAGCTTCCACATCATTCCTCTTGTCTGCTTCCGTACACCAGGACTGGCTCAATATAGCCCTTAAGAATTCCTGTTCTCGTCTCCATTGACAAAAATAAAGTGCAGAGAATATTCCTCATCTTGTGAAATGCTCCTTAGCTTGGGCTATTCTACATTTTAACGTCATTCATACACTTTCCTTAATCTGTTATTAAAATCAACACAGAACAAAGAACAATTAGTATAATGAGTCACATCACACAGATTTTGCTACGAATTATCATGCAAAGAGTGAGGAAGAAAATACAACCTGAAATACGGGAAGAACAATGTGGGTTTGTGGAAGGAATGGGTACAGTAAATGCTGTGTATGCTGCGAACAGTTATTGAACGTGGTATAAAAGTAAACAAGGATATACATCTTTGCTTTATTGACTACACAAAGGCTTTTGATAGAGTTAGACATGTCAACATGGTAGATATGCTTGCAGATCTACAAACTGATGGGAAAGACATTAGACTTATATAAAACATATATTGGAAACAAAAAGCTGCCATAAGGATTGATAATGAAGTGGGATAATATCAGCCTATTAAGAGAGGTGTTAGGCAGGGATGTGTAATGTCTCCAGATCTTTGTTCCCTGTACAGTGAAAATATTTTCAGAAATGTAGAAGATATAAATGGAATCAGCATTGGAGGAAGAAACATCAATAACATTAGATATGCAGATGATACAGTATTGATTGCAGACAATGCGCAGGATCTGCAACAATTAGTAGATGCAGTTGTTGTACACAGTGAGCAACTGGGGTTAGAATTAAAATGTAAAAAGACACAGGTTATGGTAGTCACTAGGAAGAACGAAATACCACAATGTAATATACAAGTAAATGGGACTATTCTTCAACAAGTGAATCGGTACAATTAACTCGGAACAGTCATAACATCTGATGGAAGATGCCTTGAAGAGTTTAGAACAAGAATCGCCATATCGAAAGTAGCCTTTAGCAAGATGAAAAACATTCTGACCAATAAAAAGATGTCAATTGAAACGAGAAAAAGAGTGTTGAGGGGATACATAGAGCCTGTTCTTTTGTATGGACGTGAAACTTGGACAATGAGCAGTCAAGCTGAAAAACATCTGATGGCTGCAGACATGTAGTTTCTGAGGAAAATGCAAAGAATACCATGGACAGACAGAAAAACCAATGACCAAGTATTACAGGAGACAAATGACAATCGTAAATTAATTAGAGAAATTAGACGTAGATAGTCAAAATTTTTTGGACATGTTATGAGAAGAAATGGATTGGAGAACTTAGTGACAAATGGCAAGATCGAAGGGAACAGACCAAGAGGAAGACCGAGAGGATAATACCTGGATGGCTTGGCCACATGGCATGGCCACATGGCATGGACAAGACAGGAACACTGAGCTGATCCACGACTCTGGTGATCGAGTGAAATGGCGAGTCATGACCTCCCACGCTTTCCGGCATAGCACATGATTGATTGATTGATTGATTGATTGTTATTAAAACACCCAAATACTTAAATACACTGACTTGTTTTAGATAGGTTCTATTCACTTTGATGTTGTATTGGGGTAGATAAAATTTTATCAAAACCCCCGCCTCGAAGGTATTCGACATGGCTACCGGGCCGCAGGCCAGCGTGCTAGCCACCTTGCCACAGAGACTAAGAGGCAGATATGTGACGCAATGATTCTCTTCTGAAGCTCACTATTTGTTTTATTTGATTTTATTAGCGTTCAATTCTTCATTAATGTATCCTTGGTTACTGCATGGTAGATTTTATTTCAGCTCCATATGGGCCATCCTCTGTACTAGTTTATGCCTTGTCTTTTTCGTTATTCTAATACGCATTATGTGGGGTTGTCTAGCAATTAAATAGTATATGAAAAAGACACACTGCTATATACTTGTATCCACACTGCCATATGCTTGTGAAACCTGGACTGTTTATCAGCGACACGCTAGGAAATTAAACTACTTCCACACAGTCTGCCTAAGGAAGCTACTGAAGATTAAATGGCAAGACAAGATTCCAGACACTGAAGTCCTAGAAAGAGCGTCCATGCCCAGTATCCACACTCTATTGATGAAGAATCAGATTCGCTGGGCTGGTCACTTGACTCGCATGCCAGATCACAGGCTCCTTAAACGAATTTTTTACAGCAAACTGCGTTGTGGTAAACGCTCCCAAGGTGGACAGAGGCAACGCTTTAAAGACTGTCAGCAACTTGCTTGCGACAGGTCTTTCAGGACTCCCCTACTTTTGCACCGCACGAACTAACAACTCGTGTCATTTGCAAAAGGAATGCAATTTATTTAGAGCTGGCAATTTATAAGCTCTGCGAGCGGTATGCTTCATCTCATCTCATCTCATCATGTTCCTCTTGTACCTTGCGGTGTCGAGGTGAAGTATAAACTTCGTGAGAGTGCCCGGTTATGGGCTTCGTATATCGACATTCCCATGGATTCTGTTATTCCCTCCGTCCAACGTTTACGTGGTCGGCCTCTTCCTCTGTTTCCATCTGGTCTGTACATCATTGCTTGTTGTGGCATGCTGTTGACTGGTAGCCTACTTGCATGGCCAAACCATTTGACTTGCTGCTTTCTAATAAAATCTAGAGCAGCTTTAACCCCCACTTTAGTCCTGATTTCTTCATTTCTGTTCTTATCTCTTCTTGATACGTTGAGTATTCTTCTCAGGAACCTCATTTCTGTTGTTGTGATTTTTCTTTTCTCTTTTTCTGTCATTGTCCAGGTTTGGCATTGGTAGCACAGAGTTGGTAGGAAGATTGTTTTTTGAATCGCTGATCTATCTCGTAGTACATTAACTTTGCCGGGTCGATAGCCGTTTGGGTCAGTCCGTTTATACTTCTTAGTTTTTCTACGAGCAGTATGAAGATCCCCTGCCGGCTTGCTAGGCCAGTCGCAGGTTTAGGACACTAATCTGACCACAGGGAGTCCATCCCCTATGGCGAGCCATAGCCCCGTTAGCCCATGACCTCGCGGTCATGGTTGCCCGGTCTGCACCACGTGGAGGTGGGGGTTGACTTGTGTAGTCTGCGGGTCATCGGCAGGCTACTAATTTTCGCTCTTAACCCCTCCTGGGAGAGGCTAGCCGATCCTAACCCTGCTGGCTGCAGGGCCAGGCGCATTCCACACCTTACAGACCCGGTATGCTTCATTGACATTAAACAACATGGATGTAATGAAGTGGCGAGAATTGATACTAGTAATCACAATCTAAATCTAAAGTCTAATATTAACTATTGCCTAGAAACCTATAGCATTTGTCAAGAACACGTCTACTCTCTAATCGTCTCCAATCTGGTCTGTTCCCACGCTACACATTGCGTGGTCAAGCACGGACGCTGTCTCCTCCGTGCATTAGCGAGTCTTGCGTGCATAGAGTCCCAAGCACGCTGGCTCGTGAACTTGAGTAACCGGGTACTCCACGGTTACTCGTAAGGCCAAGCTTCCCAATGGCTTGGGGAAGCCCTCGCTCAACTGTCCTTATTGCTCCCTTGGTTGACACAAATGTGTCCCCTTGTGAAGCTATTTATAGCGCTGGTGTCTCTCCTGTCTGGTGTCTCCCTACTAGACTTGTCTTAACTCTTATCAACTCTCTAAACCCTTATTAGAGATTCTGACAAAGACACTCTGAAAATCTCACTGAATGCTTTTGAAATTCATCATGACATCTGGGAGGCTGCAGCCAGAGACCGAAATTCGTGGCGTGCATCATTACGCAAGGGTGCAGTCATATATGAGGCAACCAGGACTGCAAGAGCTGTGAAGAAAAGGCAGGACAGAAAAACCACTGCAGGAAATCCTCCTCCAGAAACATCAAGCATTCTTTACCCACATTGTCAAAGAACATTTCGAGCCAAAATAGGCCTTATCAGCCATCTTAGAACCCACGGCTCCATACCTTCAACCCCACTGGATGAAATGAATGGTCCTCATAATTCTTGATGGACAAACAACAGTATATGAAAATCAGAAGCAGACATGCAACTTTTTGAGCCCACATTATCAGAAGATAAAAGCTGGAACATAATGTAAGAACTGGTAAGATTTATGCAGAAACAGATTAAGGATGTCTGCGAGATAAGATAATTGACAGTCTGTCATCATGGCATGGGAAATTATCAACACATGAAATAATACATTCGGTGTTAGTTCACGAGTTGTGGGGAATAATTATTGCTCACGTCAGTTGACGAAGCAGGTATGTATTCGTTGTTTCCTATATATGAAATGCCTACACATTACATGTCTATATCTTGCCCAGGCAAGTACTGTGAACTTCGGATAGTCTCGCCCAACCCACAGCTAACTACGTCAAGCCGGCCCATCTTTTGCTATCTCTTGCAGCTCCCTTCATGCAATCCCCACATATTATCCATCTGTGCCTCAAATTCTCTTCTTCATGCTCTGTTAGTCCTTCCTCTATTGCTTGTATTGCGGATTCCAGACAAAATAATTCTCTCGTTATACCATTATCAGGTTTTCTCTCATTGTAAAACAGGACTTCGTGTAATGGTTTGGGTTGTGGTGCTTCAGCCATCTCTTTATTTGTTTGTTTGTTTGTTGTAACATGACAGTCTATGATTCCTTATAATTTATGAATGTGCTCATACGTGAATGCAATAAACTTACAAGCCATTGTCGACACAGTTGATGTCGGGATCTTGTTGTGCTTAAGTTTTGGCCTAATGCCTTGTTGTTGTTGTTTTTTTTTTTTTGCGTATCCTTTACAGGACATCGCAGTCATCACCATCATTTTACTGCTGTTGTAATCTTTTGGCAAGATTTACGTTCAGTAGTTTGCCATTGATTTATGGCTCCTATACCAATTCGTTAACACCCAGCGCAACGCGGTCTGCTGCCAAATCGCACGCAGATGTGTTTCGAACGCTGGTAAGCGGGATTACGAACCGCGTCCGAAACATCTTCGCCATGGAGACTAATGTCTTGTAGAGATGCATTAATCTTTGTAAGGGAAGCTACTGACGTGATGTTTAAACATTTACATACTAGCAGTGATAGCCCTTGTTGAGTATTTCGAGGTCTTGAGCGATAGCCCTCGCGTCAAAGATGCTGCTACAATGAGAAAGTTGATTTGTTCTGCTGTAATCGTTCTTCTCCTACCTTTGAGTCAAGATCCGCCCTGGGGACCAGGAGGTCTTATTTTATATTGAATAGCTGTGCACACAGAGAACAGTGGTTAGTGCGCTTGTCTGCTAATACAGTGGTGCGGGTTCAATTCCCAATTCCCAGTAGAGGGAGAATTATTGTTTCCCCGACTAGGACGTTGCTGGAGTCGATCCAGTCTCATAACAACATGGGTACCAGATACTTTTCAGAATTTTATGAAAATGCAACGAGAAATGGCATTGGTCACCCAACTCAGAATATATGAAGGTCTAACACTGCACACCCCCGCGGTGTGTTTACTCTGGGATTACCCGTATTTTACACAAAAATAACAGAAGTGGCTGGAGGTGCTTTCAGCGCCATGGAGAGGGTGTTGACGTCTGAAGAGAGAAGCAAGGGCCTGGAGATGTGTACGTACAGATGGGTGGCTGGCGGTTAATAGGGGCGGGGAAAGAGGATGAGTGGATCATCTGGGGGCGGAGTGGTGGAGGATGTTGAAAGAGACATATCTCATGTTATCACGATAGCAGACACGATACTCTTGCAAAAACCATACTGGAAAGAAGGGGTGAAGGTCGTGGAGCAAGAGGTAGACAATGTTACAAGTGGCAACATGGTATTGGGGGATGAACGAATGTCAATGTCTACCACCAGAGTGTGAGACAACACGTTTTACGGGTTCATTGCAGCCAGTCTTGATTGATTGATTGTTAATTGATTGATCGTAACATTGTAAATTGATTCCATCCATCATGTGCCATGCCGGTAAGCGTGGGCGGTCATGTTTTGCCATATCATTCGATCACCAGAGTCGTGGATCAGACCCATGTTCCTGTCTCGACAATGCCACGTGGCCAAGCCATCCAGGTATTTACTTCTCGGTTTTCTCCTTGGTCTCTTCCTTTCAATCTTACCAGTTATCACCAATCTTTCTCTTGCCATATATTCGTACATCTAGCTTAAAGATTAAGTTTCCGACGTATCGCACATGAACACCGCCACGTGTCACGGTACAGTGAGGGAGGTGAACATTGACCTCTTAACATGATCACTGCACTATTCATTCAACCACGAGAAAGCCATCTGTTTCCACCCGCCAGTTTTTCCCCTTCGGGTAGGTGGTTCACTATACTCCAGTAGACATCACTGCCACCGTGTTGCTTTATTTCGTACTCCGTTCACAGCTTAAGGAACGGCCCCTTTGCCCTCTCCAAGGAATGTGGCCATTTTACAATATTTGTGAACGTCCAAGAAAAGTTGTTCATAAACAGCAATATGTCTCGGAAAATGAAATACATTGGCAATATTAAATGTCCCAGTGGCTTAGAAAGAAGCGTGATGCCCTATGTTACCTGTATTATTCTTACTGATTATGTATTGAGACATAATGACAACAACAACTACCGTCGGAAATTGAATCCAGTGCGATGACCTGGATCTAACGACAAGACCTTCCTGTCAAAATCAGAGACAAAATAAATGAAATATGTATTTGAAGATCAACAATAATTAGGTTCAGATGGGAAAGAAAAAAAATATAATGAGCATAAATCAAGCACATGATAATCCGACCTAACTTGGTGAAACCTCACTTTAAGAGGTGGAATAAATACCTGTCTAGGCAGTAATGTAGACACAGATGGGGAAACCTCACTTGAAGAGGTGGAATAAAATACCTATCTAGGCAGTAATGTAGACACAGATGGGAAAACCTCACTTTAAGAGGTGGAATCAATACCTAAATAGCCAGTAATGTAGACACAGATGGGGAAATCTCACTTTAAGAGGTGGAATTAAATACATATTAATGTAGCAATGTAGACACAGATGGGGAAACCTCACTTTAAGATAGTTTAGTTTAGTTTAGTCGACGGATCAACATCACGGCACACGGGTATAACCCATAAGTGCTCCGTTCTACTCCTAACTCAAAAGAAATACCCATTTAGGCAGTAATGCAGACACAGATGGGGAAACCCCATGTTAACACTTTAAGAAATGGAATCAAATACTTATTTAGGCAGCAATGTAGACACAGATGGGGAAACCCCATTTTAACACTTTAAGAAATTGAATCTTTTACCTATTTATGCAGCAATGTATACACAGATGGGGAAACTCACATATACACATTAAGAAAGGGAATCAAATACCTGTCTAGGCAGCAATGTATACACAGATGGGGAAAGCCACTTATACACATTAAGAAATGAAATCAAATACCTATCTAGACAGCAATGTAGACACAGATGGGGAAACCCATAGAGATATTAAAATAAGAATACAAAAGGTAAGAAGAGCTTCTAAAGCACTAACAAATTTGCAGAAGTTACAAGAAATACAACTTAAAAACACACCAGATTTGGCATAGTCATGCGAGCTATTCATTTCATGATTATTTTGTATAATATTTTCACATAATAACATTTGATGCGACTCTTCTAAGCCAGAACTACATGGCCACAACTGGCTGTATTTCCCCAATCCATCGGAGTGTTCCGATTTTTATGCAAATGATTAAGATCGCCGCGGTTCCCGTGAAACTAACACGTTTATGCATCGATTTTGTATTGTAATACCCAGAGGCTGACAAAGCTCTCCTAATCTGGCTCATGTCATTTCATTGTTATCGATTGCAATTATAATATACACACTTATACTTGCCATCTGGTGTTCTATTGTTTGCTACAAACCCGCCTTATTTTGTAGTGGCAAGGATCGGATTTATGATGTAAGCGAGGAAACGACGATGAGAAAAAGTATGATCGAAAATGACTGTACGAAAATATTATATTTTATAATGTAAAATGACAGTACGAAAATATTCTATTTTAGAATGTAAAAATGTAGTTTTACGGGCTAGACTGATATCTTTCACAGGCACAACTACTACACTTCACCGCCTTCTACCGTTTACACACTATTAGAGCATAGGCCATCAGTCAGCTCACGCCAGGCGTCCATCCGTTGCTACCTCCTTCAGCTTCCTCTGTGCTTCTCTATGAATTCTTTGGTCTTCCTCTATTTTGTTAGCTTTGTCAGCTTCAGAGAAAGGATATTTTAGTTATTCTATGCTCAGTTTGTCTCGGTGTGGTGTGTGTGTGTTTGTGTGTGTGTTCCACACCCCCCCCCCCCACAGCCAGCGTCAGCTTCTTGTCATCGCCTCTTGTTTCCCTGGAATCTGTTCAGTTCTCTCTCTCCCCCCTCCCCACCCTCAAGCTCTGCAGTAGTGCTTCTGTCTTTTTTGTTTGTTTGCTCACTGTGAATTCAAGCGTTCACACACGTGCTACTGGGCTGATCTTTGCCCGTGGATGGCCTTTCCTCATTACCAGTGTCCCTCGCCATGAGGCGAACCCACTCGACTTATGAAGTATTTGCAATATACGTCCCCAAGTCAATGTCCAGATGTGACAATTTTAATCCAACTGACCAAAATGTTGACTTCTAGTCCTTGACCTGAGGACATAAATTACAAGTCCTTCTGTTATGTCCATGCACCAATTATTGAACGTTTGTTTTACTTCTTTTCTATTTTCTGGTCTGCATAGTTGTACCGATGTAACATTAGAATTGCATTTTCTTGGTTTGTTGTTAAGTGTAATTTGAGACGGTTGTAATTGTGTGGGCAGAGATAATCAAGCAGTGAGCTGTTCATAGCTTGACTGCCCGCATTAGGATTATAATAGCAGAACTGAGTTCCTGCCTCAGCTCAAAGTGCTGGTCCTGGGGCCATGGTAGTCTAGGTGTAAGTGTTGGTCCTATTACCACGATAGTCTAGATGTAAGTGTTGGTCCTATTACCACGATAGTCTAGATGTAAGTGTTGGTCCTATTACCACGGTAGTCTAGGTGTAAGTGTTGGTCCTATTACCACGGTAGTCTAGGTGTAAGTGTTGGTCCTATTACCACGATAGTCTAGGTGTAAGTGTTGGTCCTATTACCACGATAGTCTAGATGTAAGTGTTGGTCCTATTACCACGATAGTCTAGGTGTAAGTGTTGGTCCTATTACCACGGTAGTCTAGGTGTAAGTGTTGGTCCTATTACCACGGTAGTCTAGGTGTAAGTGTTGGTCCTATTACCACGATAGTCTAGATGTAAGTGTTGGTCCTATTACCACGGTAGTCTAGGTGTAAGTGTTGGTCCTATTACCACGGTAGTCTAGGTGTAAGTGTTGGTCCTATTACCACGGTAGTCTAGGTGTAAGTGTTGGTCTTATTACCACGGTAGTCTAGGTGTAAGTGTTGGTCTTATTACCACGGTAGTCTAGGTGTAAGTGTTGGTCCTATTACCACGGTAGTCTAGGTGTAAGTGTTGGTCCTATTACCACGGTAGTCTAGGTGTAAGTGTTGGTCCTATTACCACGGTAGTCTAGGTGTAAGTGTTGGTCCTATTACCACGATAGTCTAGGTGTAAGTGTTGGTCCTATTACCACGGTAATCTAGGTGTAAGTGTTGGTCCTATTACCACGGTAGTCTAGGTGTAAGTGTTGGTCCTATTACCACGGTAGTCTAGGTGCAAGTGTTGGTCCTGGGGCCACGGTAGTCTAGGTGCAAGTGCTGGTCCTATTATCACGGTATTTAGGTGCAAGTGTTGGTCCTATTACCACGGTATTTAGGTGCAAGTGTTGGTCCTATTACCACGGTATTTAGGTGCAAGTGCTGTTCCTCGGGCCACGGTAGTCTAGGTGCAAGTGTGGGGATTCCAGAGGGCAGACAACTATTCTTCACAAAAATCCCGGTCGACGTTTGAAGGTGTTCGAAGATGATGAAGAGTCAGCAAGAAAAAGATCACCAAGAAGGAGGAGTAGAAGATGAAAGTAGTGAGGGGAAACAGGAGAAGAAGAAGAAGGAAAACAAAAGAAAAAAAGGAGGAGGAGGAGATCTAAGACTTATTGCTTTACCATCAGTCTAGGATAGAGCAAGTGATAGACAGTAATGCAAAATACAGTGTGAGTAACCGTTTGTGACAGGATTGAAAATAACTGAAACAAAATAGGTGATGTTGTTAACAGTGTTGGAGTGAATCAGTTGAGACAATCTTCGGGATAGGGGGAATAACAGTTAGAACTGTAGGGAGTTAAAGTAGCAACTGGTCAGAGTGCTCAATGTAGCAACTAGTTTGAAAGGTTTAATATAGCAACTAGTTATAGTGACCACGATAGTGACCACGACACCGACAGAGTGCCGAGTGTCATGGGATGTAGAGAGGAAAGGTCGGATAGTGACCACGGCACCGACAGAATGCCGAGTGTCATGGGATGTAGAGAGGAAAGGCCGGATAGTGACCACGGCACCGACAGAATGCCGAGTGCTGTGTACAAGTGTGGGGCTAGCACCATTTACCTAAGACGTGATATGGAGTCTTTTACTGACTTACCTCATCATCTGTAACCAAAGATGCAGCAATACAAGCAGAGGCACAACTGCACAAACAACAGCATTTCTAGCCAGGCTGATACCAGAGTCGAAGGATATGAAAATACGAGATATGGATAGCATCATCATCATCATCATCTTCATGTACCCGATAAGCGCGTCCAATCACAGCTCGCCATCACATACGATCACAAGAGTCCCGTATTAGGTCTGTGCTCTTGTCCCCATTGTGCTGTATGGCCAAAGCATCCAGGTATTTATCTCTTTGTCTTCCCGTTGATCTTTTCCCCATTAAGTTTGTCAGCCGTTTCTGAGTTTTCAGCTTTATTTCTCCACATAATGTGCCAAAATAATCTTGGTATTCTTTGCATTGTCCTCAGAAAACACATTTCTAGTACAATAGATGTTTCTGGGCTTCTCTGCTTATTGTCCATGTTTAGCATGCATGCAACAGTCCATCCATCATGTGCTATGCCGGTAAGCGTGGGCGGTCATGTTCTGCCATCTCACTCGATCACCAGAGTCGTGGATCAGCTCTGTGTTCCTGTTTCGACCATGCCACGTGGCCAAGCCATCCAGGTATATTTGCTTCTAAGTCTTCCCCTTGGTCTCTTCCCTTCGATCTTGCCAGTTGTCACCAAGTTCTCCAATTCATTTCTTCTCATAACGTGCCCAAAAATTTTTGACTGTCTACGTCTAATGACTCTAGTTATACCATCATCAGGTTTTCTCTCATTGTAAAACAGGACTTAGTGTAATGGTTTGGGTTTTGGTGCTTCAGCCATCTCTTTATTTGTTTGTTTGTTGTAACATGACAGTCTATGATTCCTTATAATTTATGACTTTCCTCATACGTGAATGCAGCCAATTTACAAACCATTGTCGGCCCAGTTTACGATCTTCATTTGTTTCTTGAAGGACTTGTTCGTTGGTTTTTCTATCTGTCCATGGTATTCTTTTAATTTTCCTCAGAAACCACATTTCCACAGCCATTATCTGTTCTTCAGCTTGACTGCTTATTATCCACGCTTCACATCCATACAAAAGTATAGGTTCTATGTAGCATCTCAACACTCTATTTCTCGTTTCAATTGATATCTTTTTGTTGGTCAGTATGTTTTTCATCTTGCAAAAGGCTACCTTCACAATGGCAATTCTTGGTCTAATCTCTTCAAGGCATCTCCCATCAGATGTTATGACTGTCTACGGTTCCATTACCCGTCCGCTTTCCACAATAGCCCAGCCTGCAACCCTATCTGCTTGTTGATTTGCCTGTACATCCGCGTGGCCTTGCACAAACATGAAGCTGTTTTTTGTCAGCCCTGACATCTCTAGAGACTCCATCCGCCATCTCGATCTTCCTGAGCCTAATTCTGGACTCACAGAGGTTGCATACCTGGGTGAAAGTCTGTGTCTGCAGCTAGGCTGTTGGTTTAGTTACTGTCATGACCTCCACACATGCCACAGTATTTGTTGCCAAAGTTAACCCACCGCAGACATCCTTCACAGTTCTCCCTCCTACTTGAGCTGTAAAAGCCCAAGAGCTTATTACGTGTCGAAGAAAAAGACCCATTGTGTATATGATCACTCGACCCCCAGAATTATGCTCAAATATCAAGGCTTGAACGTCTGCCTCCACATCTACCGGGTTTTGTTGTCTGTCTTGTTGTAATGAGAACACCAACATCATTAGACAATGGTGGAATCCCAATGGCTCAAACAAAAACAGATGAAAGAAAAGGAGAAATATAAAATGTATACATTAAAAAAAATATGTCATTAAAATAAATGAACTAAAATAATGAAAAGAGGGTGTCAAATATCAATATCCGCAAGTAGTACAACGGAAGTTAATTACCACGCAAGCAAATGCAAGCTCGCCATAAACACACAAGCGCGAAGACAACCACCCCAACCCACACAGATAAAGAGGAAACCCAGGCATGCACTTGGTTGTATCAGTGTTAATATATGTGATACAAATATGAATAATAAAATAAATGAAAATAAAACACACACATATGTACGTACTACAGACAGCCAGCCTGTAGCAGCCAGAGAGGCAACCAGACTGACTGGTGACACACACACTCCCTCTCTCTCTCTCTCTCTCTCTCTCTCTCTCTCTCTCTCTCTCTCTCTCTCTCTCTCTCTCTCTCTCTATATATATATATATATATATATATATATATATATATATATATATATATATATAGCCCGGTATGTTGGGGTTGTGGGACAGCGTTCACTTCCTCGAGGCCACTGGCGAGGGTACTGACAGACATATTAGATAGATTGTTATGGTTAATTGCATATCCTTTACGGCAGGGGTGGCCAACCTTTTCAGCAGGCGGGCTAAATTTCAGAAATAATATTTCCTGCCGGTTAAGGGACCTAATTTTTTGTTTCTGAATTAAGGTAAACAAGCCAGCGTGCTACAGCTTCGACCACATCGTCGCTTCCCAGTAGGTGAGATCGTGGTCAAACGCTTGCCTGGTTTAATGTAAAAAAAAAAAACAACAACAAGAAATAGGTATACGTAGTGTTTAAAAAAAAAAAAAAAAAAAAAATAAAACATAACTGAGAATCAAACATATTATTAGACAATTTAAAAAAAAAATATTTAAAAGTGAGACACCTGACTTTGTTTTGCAGAACTAAGTGCATCAAAATTTATCTCGACTGATGTTTTCGGTACACGCAAACAGTTTTCCAAATGAACATCAGTAATTCGTGTTCTTGTGATTTGATGTTCTTCATGCGACTAAAAAGCTGTTCACACACATTAGTGTTTCCATATAGCGAAACCATCAACAAAGCATGTTTGTAAAATGCAGGATATTAATCCTTGTCCAAATACGTTTTATAGAACTCTTCCAAACCAACTTGATGGAGTTTAATCTTATACTGTGTATCACAACACATGTGACAATGCTCCATTTATAATCTTCCTGGTAATAAATTCACGCCTACCGCGAATGGCGTTGCACATGCACAAAAAAGCACATGATGTTTTTTAAAACCCTGAAATCGGTTTTCAAATTCAAGGTTTAAGTAAGACATTAAACAAGCGTATTTATCCGCCGCCTCCTGTGTGACATCTGGTTGTAATGACAATGTAGGACAGTTATTTGTCCTCAACCCGTGTTCCCAAAGACCAAGTTTCATTTGAAATGCAGAAATATATTCATACATCTTATCAATTAATTAATCTTTCCTTTGTAGACGAGTATTAACGTCATATAGGTGGCTAGTTATATCGACTAGAAATGTAAAGTCACACACCCACTCTTTGTTTTCAAACTCTGGGATACTTTTTGACTTGCTTGCAAAGAATGATTGTGTTTCTTGCTGCAAATCAATCATTCTTTTCAACATTTTGGCATGAGTCAGCAATCTTACTTCTGCATAAAATGTCACGTCATTATAATCTGAGTCCAAAGACTTTAGAAATTCTTGTAACTGACGGTGATTCAACCCGTTCGACTTAATGAAGATCACTATTTTGACGACCACTTTCATGACATGGTCCATTTTGAGGGACGTCGAATATACATTCTCCTGATGAATAATGCAATGAAAATTTAGCATTGAAGTATTACCGACTTTGGAGGCCTCATTTTCAATCAACTTTACTAAACCTTCGTGTTTCCCAACCATTTCTGGAGCACCATCCGTTTTTTAAGACCAATAGGTTGTTAAATTGTAACGAAAAGCGATTCAATGTCGATGTAACTGCCTCTAACAAATCTCGTGACTTAGTAGTGTCCTTAATTAAGTGGATACAGTGCCGCTAATTTTTCTGTCTTTTTTGAAATGGACATCAGCACCCCTCATAAAAATTGCCAGTTAGGCCGTATCTGCCATATCTGTGCTTTCATCCAATGCTAGAGCATAAAATATAAATTCGGATGCTCGACTTTTCAAATTATCTTCAGTGTATTTTCCAATGTCGTCCACACGCCTAGTAATAGTCTGACGAGATAGACTTTTATTTGGAGAAATCCTTCTTCTTTTCTGGACACAATTTCAACGACGCTCTCCAAACATTCCTTAACCATTTCACCATCTGAATATGGCTTCGATATCTTTGCTAGAATCATGGCTACTGTATAACTAGCTTTTACATAGCATGTTGACTCTGAACTAGCTCTAGTAAATATCTTTTGTTGTGCAGAATTTCTTTTTAAGGTCTTTTACTCGGTCTTGTCGAAATTGCTTTTTGTACTTATCAAACTTATTTGCATGTTTAGTCTCGTAGTGAAGTTTGAAGTGATACTCTTTCAAAACAGAAACAGATTCGTTGCATACCAAGCATTTGGGCTTTGTTTTAATGTCCACGAAAAAAATAGTTTATAGTCCACCTGTCTTGAAAACGTATTAATTCTTCTGTGATTCTTCTCTTCTTTGGTCCAACGTCTTTACTAGTTGACGCCATGGTAGGTCTTTGTTTTTAACTGAAAAAGAATTAAACACCATGGGTAATACTAATTAATAATGATTAATTAATTTAAATTACATAAATAAAGCGTTTCACGATTTACTTACCTATAGAATCAATATAGACATGATATTTAGTTAAAGTAGTTTGAAATCTTATTATAAATATGATAAATATGTATCGTAACGTCTATCGCAAAATCTCTTCAGACGCAGTGGCGCTAATAGAACAAAACTACAGAATAACACGGAACTTTGTCAAGCTGGACTGAAAGTAGTTATGAGTATGAGCCCGATAGCGTTGCGAGCTCCCCGAAGACGCCGAAGACCACAGAACATATATATCAGAAGTTGAAGTCTCATATTAAATTTTATCAACACCTAGACAAAAATCTAAGTAACCTTGAGTGTCAAATTGCGAAATATTTGAAATAGCTAATATCTATGAATTTTCCCTAAAGTGCGGGATATTTAAAATAACTCAAAACCAATGAATTTTTCCAAAAATGCGCGATATTTCAAATTTCTCTTTGCTATAATTTAAAAATATATGATACGAACGACTCATGATGTATTGTTCTTTTGGTGATATGTACAATATAGTTAACATCTGACCTAGTTCCGCGGGCCGCAACATGACTCCCGGCGGGCCGCATGCGGCCCGCGGGCGTCGTGTTGGCCACACTTGCTTTACGGGACATTGCAGTCAACACCAGCATTTTTCAGCTGCCATTGAGGTCTTGGCAAATTTTACGTTCAGTAGTTCGCCATTGGTTTCTGAACGACCGGCTCACATACCCCCGTAAGGAACCAGCGCGACGCGATCCGCAGCTGAATCTCGTGCAGCTGTTTTTATACGAGAGTATATGGGATTACGATCAAAGTCCTTAACCCTTCATCGGCCATTACTTATAATAGCGGATCTATGTTGTATGACCTTTATGAAATCGGATCGCTGGATACTCGGCTTTTTATAAAAACGGGTCGTGGTGAATTTTGCTAACTCATTCTAAACCAGCTTATTTCTGAACATAATAAAACTTAGGAAGAAGAAATGGTGATAAACTAAAATGATGCACAATTAAAACATATTTAAACAGATATGGCAGGTGTAGCATCTTGTATGGATGCAGCCCTGTCTGGCGCAGCCTTATGCACACAGCTGAAGACATTCTGACTACAGTACTGGAAGAAAACCAGCAATCAGACGAATACAGTGTGTTAAGGGTATACTACACAAACACACAATCAAACAGATGCACTATAAAACGTATACTACACAAACACACAATCAAACATATGCACTATAAAAGGTATACTACACAAACACAACAAGACAAATACACCATAAAAGGTACACTATAAATGGTATACCACGCAAACACACAATCAGACAGATTCACTATAAAAGGTATACTACACAAACACACAATCAAACAGATGCACTATAAATGGTATACAACACAAACACACAATAAGACAGATACATTATTAAAGGTATACTACACAGACACAATCAGGCTGATAAACTAAACCTTATACTACACAAATACAATCAGACAGATACACTAAAAATATACTACACAGACACAATCAGATAGATACACTAAAAGATATACTACACAAACTCAGTTAGACGGATACACTATGAAAGGTATATTACACAGACACAATCAGACAGACACACTATAAAAGATATACTACACAAACACAATCAGACAGACACACTATAAAAGATATACTACACAGACACAATCAGACATAAACACTATAAAAGGTATACTAACCAAACAAAATCAGACAAATACACTATGAAAGACATACTACACAAAAACAATCAGACAAATCTTATATATAAAAGGCGATGTTCGTCCGTATCTATGTATGTCCTTTATACGTTCGCGAACGGCCCATCCGATTGAGATGAAATTTTCTACACGCCTTTCTTTCATTCCAGAGCTGCCAACTGTGATATTTTGTTAGTGTGAAATCGCCTGCTTACCCAGTATTATTTCATTTTTCATTTTTCATCATAATTTCATATATCTCAGGGGACCTAACTCTGTAAAAGTTAATTCAAGGGGCATAACTTTTCTGTATAACTTATAGTCATATTGTGGCATCGTTTTCAAAGATTTATAAACTCTTTGTCCATAGTTATGTACGGGCATATGAGTTATAATAAATAATGATACAATCTGTAAGGCATTTTCAAAGTTTTCATAAAAATGATGCACAATGCATAACATTGTAACTCATCTTTTTTTGCTTAAGAAGTTACTGTAGTCATGCAGGTGATTAGAAAGAGTTTTCATTAAAAATAATGGATGGTGTGTGGAAGGGCATTTTTTTAAGTTACTTTTTTTGTTGTATGAATTTAATGAGACGCTACCCGCCAGGAGCTGGGCGAAGTCACGCCGGGTCAGATAGATAGATAGACCCACCTTTTCGCTGCAGTTGTCTACTCCTCCTTTTCCTTCTTCTGCTGATGCTGCTGCCGCCGCTCCATTTACCCAAGTTAATTGTTGGGGGAAGATGTAAAGATCTTTCAAGTGCTCTTTCTAATGCTTTTTGTAAGTTGGTCTTCGTTTATCTAAGGTTGTTCTAACTGCAACCAATAAATGATTAGACAGACAGGCAGACAGACAGACAGACAGACAGATAGTCGGTAACGGGAACGGGAACTTATATGACTACTTATATGAATTAAATGAGATGCTCCCCTCCAAGGACTGGGCGATGCCGGGTCAGACAGACAGACAGACAGACAGACAGTCGGTAACGGGAACGTGAGCTTATATGACTACTTATATGAATTAAATGAGATGCTCCCCACCAAGGACTGGGCGAAGCCGGGCCGGGTCAGCTAGTATACTATAAAAGGTATAGTACACAAACATAATCAGACAGATACACTATAAAAGATATACATATACTACTACAAACACACAATCAGACACTGTATCGTGGGTTATTTACGTACAAACAGTATTGAATTGATATACCGGAACAAGGGTATACTAAACACACACACAATCACAACTTCTCTCTCTCTCTCTCTCTCTCTCTCTCTCTTCTGTGTGTGTGTGTGTGTGTGTGTGTGTGTGTGTGTGTGTGTGTGCGTGTGTGCTTGTGTGTGCGTGTGTAACAGATAAATAGATAGTTATTACTTGTAAATCAGTGCGTCAAGATTCTCCCCTGGTTTTTCCAGTTAACGGAATTACGACTCCTAATTATCTCGTGCGCTCACTGAGTGTATGATCAATGAGTGTATGATCATGCTTCCTGGATTAGCACACTCTGGCTTGCATGTGCACAAAGAGCTGACCAACGCACGCTCGTAAATCACAGACATAAATACAAGCACACATGCAGGCTGTTTTGTTCTTATAGTAGGAAGTTGCGGATCCACGCGCGGTAATTAGACCAGTATTGAATGGGATCAACCTTTCTTATACCATCTGTGGCCAGTAGATGGTTGATTCTTTGTTTGCTGCTTGTCATGCGCGAACACGCCAGCCAGATCGATGTCTTGACAGCCGTACAGTCTGTCTTTCTTCTAGCATATGCATAGTCTATGCACCAAGGGGCATAGAGACATTCTTATTCTTGAGCATCAGCTGTCAAGAACACCTTTCGTGAATTGAGAGTAATGATAGCGTTTTGAAAGAAAGACTCACGAGATACGTAGCGGAAGTAGATATTCTTTGGATCTGCAATGAGAAAGGATAAACTGGACTCACCATGAGAGAGGATAAACTGGACCCGCCGTGAGAGAGGATAACCTGAACCCGCCATGAAAGAGGACAAACGGGAACAGCCATGAGAAAGAATAAACTGGACCTGTCATAAGAAATAATAAACTGGACCTGTCATAAGAAATAATAAACTGGACTTGTCATAAGAGAGGAAAAACTGTAACCGCTACGAGAAAGGATAAACTAAAGCAACAAAATATTGCCTTGTGTTTCTATTAGTTTATTTGACATCATCATCAAGTGCCGTGCCGGCTGGCGTAGGCGTTCATGGCTCTCCACAGATCTCGGTCTTTGGTGTTCTGGATCAACTCTGCTGATGTTATTCCTCCATGCCACCGTCTCAGTCCATCCAGCATAATTTCTCTTGGTCTGCCTCTGCCTCTCTTCCCCTCGATCTTTCCAGTTGTCACGGTGTTCTCTAATCCCTCTCTTTTCATCACATGACCAAAGAAAGATGTTTGTCTCTTTCTTATTGTTGTATATAGTGTTCTAGTTTCATTAGCCTCTTTCAGGCAATCGTTGTTAGTTACTCTGGCAGTCCAAGGAATTCGCAACATTCGTCTAAAAAACCACATCTCTGTTGCTTCTAAGTTCTTCCTAATTTGTTCATTTACATTCCAAGATTCGCTGCCATACAGCAAAACTGGTTCTATATAGCATTTTAGTACTCTTTTTCTTACATTCATTGATAGCGACTTATTGCATAAGATACTCTTCATTTTCTGAAATGCTGTCTTTGCCTGCCCTATTCTGCTCTTAATCTCTTTTGTACATCTTCCATCTGATGTTATAAGTGCCCCTAGGTATTTAAAATTATCCACTTGGTTGAGAATTTCCCCTTCTATTTCTATGTCACATTTTGGTGTCCCCATTTTCTTTGATATCATCATTGTTACTGTTTTGTTGATATTCAAGGACAGTACTTTCTGTGCACTCTCTGTTACTACACTGTCCAACAATTGTTGAAGGTCTGTTGCATTATCCGCTACCAATACTGTGTCATCTGCATAGAGTATATTGTTTATATTATATCCTCCGATTAGTATTCCTGGCTTCTCTTTGATCTCTCTCATTATTAATTCGCTATACAGGGAGAAGAGATCGGGTGACAAGACACACCCCTGTCGTACTCCTAGCTTTATCTGTTCGTAACAACCCTCTTTATTTCCCATTTTAATTGCTGCTACTTGGTTCCAGTATATATTCTTTATTATTCTTAAATCTTTCCCATCAATGTTGATATCTTCCAACATTTTAATCAGCTCATCATGTTTTACTTTATCAAATGCCTTAGTATAATCTATGAAGCATAAATATATGTCTCTCTGTTTCTCTATTGATCTTTCTATTAGTGTTCGTAATATATATATTGCATTGTTTGCACCCTTTCCTTCCATAAAACCATACTGTTCTTCACTAATTTCCATTTTTATTTTCTTTCTTGTTCTTCTCATTATAATTCTGAGTAGAAGCTTAGTGACATGGTTTATGAGGTTAATTGTACGAAAATCTTCGCATTCAAGTGCTCCTGGTCTCTTTGGTATTGCTATAAATACAGATTTCAGCATATCGCTCGGTAAATATCCACTGTTGTAAATATCATTCAGCATTTTGGTTAATATATCTACCCCAAATTCTCCCAATAGGCTACTTCTAATTCTTCTACTGTGATTTCATCTGGCCCAGCTGTTTTCCCTTTCTTCATATGTTTCATAGCGTCAGCGACTTCTTCTTTTAGAATAGGTGGGCCTTCTAAGTTACTTTCTTCTGTTAATTCTTCCCTTTCTCCATTATATAATTCTCTTATATACTCATTCCATCTCTTCATTATAGCACCTTCCTCCAATAAAATCTGTCCTGTTTTTGATTTCAAACACCCTGTATTTATTCTTATTTTTCTTCCTGTGAGCTCGCTGATTTGTCTGTGCATACTTTTTTGATCTTTAATGGAATTTAATTCAATTTTTCTGCATTGCTCGTTTAACCAACTTTCTTTTGCCTTCACACATTTATCTCTTATTTCTTTATTTATCTTAGCATACTCTTGTTTGTCATTTTTATTCTGTTTCCTTTTGTCCATCAGCATTAAGATTTCTTCATTCATCCATTTTTTCTTAGCTTTTTGGCTTCTCTCCGGTAATATCTCTTTGCTAGTTTGATGAATGGAGTCCCTTAACATTTCCCATTGATCATTTATACTCTGTATTTTAGCTATTGCATTGTACCTATTTTTCACAGTCACTCTGTATTGTTCTTGAATTTCTTTATCTACTTTCAGAACCTCTTTCAGAACCTCTTTCAGAGTCTCAGGTTCTTAACCATTTTTTCCCCTCTCTTTAATCTTACTTTTATTTGTCCACATAGTGGTACATGATCACTGTTACCGTCAGCACCAGGCATTGTCTTTACATTAATTAATGCATTTCTAAATCTTTTATTAATAAGTATGTAGTCAATTTGGTTGCGTATTTTCATATCAGCGCTTTTCCATGTGTATAGTCGTCTTTTATGGTGTTTAAACCATGTGTTTCCAATTATCATATCATTAATATTTGCCCATTCTATCAGTTTCTCTCCTCTTTCATTTCTTGTACCTAAACCGTAATTCCCCACTATATCCTCTATTTTTCCCTTTCCTACTTTTGCATTAAAATCCCCCAGTATTATTTTTATTTCTTGTGATCCAATTTGGGCTTTGCCATTTCAACTTCATCGTAAAAGTTTTGTATATCTTCATCACTACTGTTTGTTGTTGGTGCATATACTTGTATAATATTTATATCTATTGGTTTGCCTTTGATTTTGACCATTATAACTCTATCTGAAATGCACCAGTATCCAGTCATAGATTTGGCTGTATTTTCATCAAATATTATTCCTACACCTTTTTCATGTGTGTCCCCTCCAGAATAAATTATTGTGTGTTTGTCGGTTATAATTTTGCCAGATCCCTTCCATCTCATCTCACTTATGCCTAGTATATTCATTTTCATGTTTTCCATTTCTCTTAGAACATTGTTTAACTTTCCTAGCTCATTTAATGTCCTAACATTCCATGTTCCTACTCTAAATTTATTTAGTTTAGTTATTGTTTTAGTTTTTTTTATTTGACAAGATATTTGTTAATATTGGAAGATCAATTAGCACAGCTGTAATTTCACGTCATTGTGAACCAACAAGAAGGCTCGAGGAGACGCGAGACAGGAAAACACATTGAAATATGTGGACAGCTTGACATATTGCCATGGAGACATCAACCATGTTGGACAGCTTGATATGTTGCCATGGAGATATCAACCAAGTTGGACAGCTTGACATATTGCCATGGAGACATCAACCAAGCTGGACAGCTTGACATGTCGCCATGGAGACATCAACCTAGCTGGACAGCTTGACATATTGCCATGGAGACATCAAGCAAGTTGGACAGTTTGAAATATTGCCATGGAAACATCAACTAAGTTGGACAGCTTGGCATATTGCCATGGAGACATCAACCAAGTTGGACAGCTTGACATATTGCCATGGAGACATCAAGCAAGTTGGACTGCTTGGCATATTGCCATGGAGACATCAAGCAAGTTGGACAGCTTGGCATATTGCCATGGAGACATCTAGCAAGTTGGACAGCTTGACATATTGCCATGGAGACATCAAGCAAGTTGGACAGCTTGACATATTGCCATGGAGACATCAACTAAGTTGGACAGCTTGGCATATTGCCATGGAGACATCAACTAAGTTGGACAGCTTGACATATTGCCATGGAGACATTAACCAAGTTTGACAGCTTGGCATATTGCCATGGAGACATCAAGCAAGTTGGACTGCTTGGCATATTGCCATGGAGACATCAAGCAAGTAGGTAGGTGCCAAGATGGTAGGTGCCACATATGTTTATAGACCAGGAGGCAGATAGTAGGTGCCACATATGTTTATAGACCAGGAGGCAGATGGTAGGGGCCACATATGTTTATAGACCAGGAGGCAGATGGTAGGGGCCACATATGCTTATAGACCAGGAGGCAGATGGTAGGGGCCACATATGTTTATAGACCAGGAGGCAGATGGTAGGGGCCACATATGTTTATAGACCAGGAGGCAGATGGTGTTTATAGACCAGGAGGCAGATGGTGTTTATAGACCAGGAGGCAGATGGTGTTTATAGACCAGGAGGCAGATGGTGTTTATAGACCAGGAGGCAGATGGTGTTTATAGACCAGGAGGCAGATGGTAGGGGCCACATATGTTTATAGACCAGGAGGCAGATGGTAGGGGCCACATATGTTTATAGACCAGGAGGCAGATAGTAGGGGCCACATATGTTTATAGACCAGGAGGCAGATGGTAGGGGCCACATATGTTTATAGACCAGGAGGCAGATAGTAGGGGCCACATATGTTTATAGACCAGGAGGCAGATAGTAGGGGCCACATATGTTTATAGACCAGGAGGCAGATGGTAGGGGCCACATATGCTTATAGACCAGGAGGCAGTTGGTAGGGGCCACATATGTTTATAGTCCAGGAGGCAAATGGTAGGGGCCACATATGTTTATAGTCCAGGAGGCAGATGGTAGGGGCCACATATGTTTATAGACCAGGAGGCAGATGGTAGGGGCCACATATGTTTATAGACCAGGAGGCAGATGGTGTTTATAGACCAGGAGGCAGATGGTAGGGGCCACATATGTTTATAGACCAGGAGGCAGATGGTGTTTATAGACCAGGAGGCAGATGGTAGGGGCCACATATGTTTATAGTCCAGGAGGCAGATGGTAGGGGCCACATATGTTTATAGACCAGGAGGCAGATGGTGTTTATAGACCAGGAGGCAGATGGTAGGGGCCACATATGTTTATAGACCAGGAGGCAGATGGTAGGGGCCACATATGTTTATAGACCAGGAGGCAGATGGTGTTTATAGACCAGGAGGCAGATGGTAGGGGCCACATATGTTTATAGTCCAGGAGGCAGATGGTAGGGGCCACATATGTTTATAGACCAGGAGGCAGATGGTAGGGGCCACATATGTTTATAGACCAGGAGGCAGATGGTAGGGGCCACATAGGTTTATAGACCAGGAGGCAGATGGTAGGGGCCACATAGGTTTATAGACCAGGAGGCAGATGGTAGGGGCCACATATGTTTATAGACCAGGAGGCAGATGGTAGGGGCCACATATGTTTATAGACCAGGAGGCAGATGGTGTTTATAGATCAGGAGGCAGATGGTAGGGGCCACATAGGTTTATAGACCAGGAGGCAGATGGTAGGGGCCACATATGTTTATAGACCAGGAGGCAGATGGTGTTTATAGATCAGGAGGCAGATGGTAGGGGCCACATATGTTTATAGACCAGGAGGCAGATGGTGTTTATAGACCAGGAGGCAGATGGTAGGGGCCACATATGTTTATTGTCCAGGAGGCAGATGGTGTTTATAGACCAGGAGGCAGATGGTAGGGGCCACATATGTTTATAGACCAGGAGGCAGATGGTAGGTCCCACATATGTTTATAGACCAGGAGGCAGATGGTAGGGGCCACATATGTTTATAGTCCAGGAGGCAGATGGTGTTTATAGACCAGGAGGCAGATGGTAGGTGCCACATATGTTTATAGACCAGGAGGCAGATGGTAGGGGCCACATATGTTTATAGACCAGGAGGCAGATGGTGTTTATAGACCAGGAGGCAGATGGTAGGTGCCACATATGTTTATAGACCAGGAGGCAGATGGTAGGGGCCACATATGTTTATAGTCCAGGAGGCAGATGGTGTTTATAGACCAGGAGGCAGATGGTAGGTGCCACATATGTTTATAGACCAGGAGGCAGATGGTAGGGGCCACATATGTTTATAGACCAGGAGGCAGATGGTAGGGGCCACATATGTTTATAGACCAGGAGGCAGATGGTGTTTATAGACCAGGAGGCAGATGGTAGGGGCCACATATGTTTATAGACCAGGAGGCAGATGGTGTTTATAGACCAGGAGGCAGATGGTAGGGGCCACATATGTTTATTGTCCAGGAGGCAGATGGTAGGGGCCACATATGTTTATAGACCAGGAGGCAGATGGTAGGGGCCACATATGTTTATAGACCAGGAGGCAGATGGTAGGGGCCACATATTTTTATAGACCAGGAGGCAGATGGTAGGGGCCACATATGTTTATAGTCCAGGAGGCAGATGCTAGGGGCCACGTATGTTTATAGACCAGGAGGCAGATGGTGTTTATAGTCCAGGAGGCAGATGCTAGGGGCCACGTATGTTTATAGACCAGGAGTCAGATGGTGTTTATAGACCAGGAGGCAGATGCTAGGGGCCACGTATGTTTATAGACCAGGAGGCAGATGGTGTTTATAGTCCAGGAGGCAGATGCTAGGGGCCACGTATGTTTATAGTCCAGGAGTCAGATGGTGTTTATAGACCAGGAGGTAGATGGTAGGCACCACATATGTTTATAGTCCAGGAGGCAGATGGTGTTTATAGACCAGGAGGCAGATGGTAGGGGCCACATATGTTTATAGACCAGGAGGCAGATGGTGTTTATAGACCAGGAGGCAGATGGTAGGGGCCACATATGTTTATAGACCAGGAGGCAGATGGTGTTTATAGACCAGGAGGCAGATGCTAGGGGCCACATATGTTTATAGTCCAGGAGGGAGATGGTGTTTATAGACCAGGAGGCAGATGGTAGGGGCCACATATGTTTATAGTCCAGGAGGCAGATGGTGTTTATAGACCAGGAGGCAGATGCTAGGGGCCACATATGTTTATAGACCAGGAGGCAGATGGTAGGGGCCACATATGTTTATAGTCCAGGAGGCAGATGGTGTTTATAGACCAGGAGGCAGATGGTAGGGGCCACATATGTTTATAGTCCAGGAGGCAGATGGTGTTTATAGTCCAGGAGGCAGATGGTGTTTATAGTCCAGGAGGCAGATGGTGTTTATAGTCCAGGAGGCAGATGGTGTTTATAGTCCAGGAGGCAGATGGTGTTTATAGTCCAGGAGGCAGATGGTGTTTATAGTCCAGGAGGCAGATGGTGTTTATAGACCAGGAGGCAGTCGATGGGTGACGTGTTTATATCACACCGGCCGCGGTCACTATGCAAGGTCTTGGTGCACATTTTAGGCTGTGTCCACGTTAGAACCCAGGACATTTACACAATCTGTCTCGATGGGGATTTGAACACATGTCCTCAGGGCAGTCTGGCAAGTGACCTAGCTACTGCGCATGTCCACAGGGTAGGCTGGCAAGTGACCTAGCTACTGCGTTACCTTGACGCCCAACATGTATATTTTTATACCTTCAGATACATACACATATACATACATACACATATACATACACATATACATATACACTCACACATAGACGCAAACAAAAATGAAACCAATCAGTAATGCAAATGACGAGACAACATACCCCGTGAAGTGTCCCACCTCCCTTCAGCCAATTGTTTGACAAATATAAAAGAACGCATAACGTGAGGCTGTTCCAGTTTTGTGACACTATAGACTAGTATAGAATTATATTTAATTTTCTTTTCTGTTCCATTTGGTTCTCACCCCATTTTCGTCTCATTGGCTATCTAAATGGAAAGCTCGAATAGATTCCGAAATAAACCTACATATTACATATAAACATGGCTTCATATTGAGTCAGACCTCTGCCTGTCAGTAATAAATAAGACAGGCTTGACACAATGTAAACATTTCGACATGTTTGACGTCAGCACGTTTGCTGTCTGTTGGCGATAAACATCACAGCATTTGTTTTGGGGTAGGTTACTTTAACTCTCTCTCTCAATCCCCCCCCCCCCCCTCTTTCTCTCTCTCTCTCTCTCTCTCTCTCTCTCTCTCTCTATATATATATATATATATATATATATATATATATATATATATATATATATATATATATATTCATTGGCACCTTGCCGTCTTGACAGACGATAGTTTGTGCTTTAAAAAGGCATAATAACTTTTACCTATGGCGGCAGCAAATGTGACTGATAAGGCCAATTTGCGCTGTAAATGTCCGTTCACAGTGGGTGCATGTGAATACGTGGTCATTTCCACCATCATGTACCATCTTACGTCTCAAACGCTCGGTGTGTGACTTATCTGCAATAATTTTCTCCTTTGTCTTTATTCCATTTCTGATGTTTGCCCTCCATGCAACACGTTCAGCGGCGACTTGCTCCAAATGTGCATTATCTATGCCTGTATCAATCATGTCCCGCTTACACACATCTTTGTATCGTAGTAGAGGCCGACCCTGAGATCTCTTACCCATCTGTAATTCACCAAAAAAGATGTCCTTTGGTATTCTACCATGATCCATCCTCCTAAGATGTCCTATCCATCTAAGTCTACGAAGACTGAGCATGGAATAAACTGTCACACAAACTGATCTTTCCAATACTTCAGTATTTGTGATTTTGTCTTGCCACTTAATACCAAGAATTCTTCGCAGACACCGCATATGAAAGCTGTTTAAACGTTTCTCTTGGTGTGAGTAAGTTGTCCAGGTTTCACTGCCATAGAGAAGAGTACTAAGGACACAGGCTTGATAGACAAGAACTTTTGTTTTGGCACTAAGCTTCCTGTTCTCCCATACTCTTTTTCTTAACCTGTTCATTGTTGTTGCTGCCTTACCAATCCTGATGTTGATTTCCTGATCTAGGGATAATTTGCTATTTACCACTGATCCTAGATATGTAAAATGGTCTACCATCTCTAGTTCGGCGTCGTCAATAAAGATTGATGGTACCCCATGTGCACCTTGTGACATAATCTGTGTCTTCTTTTTGCTAATTGTTAAACCAAATTCAGAACAAGCATTGGAGAATGCAGATAGTAGATGTTGTAGTTCTTCCTCTTTTTGTAAAGTTTGTAATACATAGGTCATTTCTGGTGCAATGCTCCAGCAGCCTTTGCCCATTTTCATTCATGCGACCGATGTTGTATTTTCCAAGGCACACTGGCCATGAACTTGAGTCCTTGCCCACACGAGCATTGAAATCACCGAGCATATAAATGTAGTCAGATTTTGGAACTGCCTTGATCACGGAGTCTAACTCCTCATAGAACAAATCCTTCACATCATCAGAGGAATCGAGTGTCGGTGCATATGCAGTAATAATGGTGGCAAACCCAAAAGAGGTTGCCAAGCGCAGGGATAATAGTCTTTCATTTCCTCCTGCTGGAATTTCAATCATTCCCAGTAGCGAATTCTTCACTGCAAAGCCCACACCGTGTTGCCTTTTTTCTGCCTGCCCTCTACCCTTCCAGAAAAAGGTGTAGTTGTTTTCCCTGAGTGACCCTTCCTCAG